>JNBS01000402.1:0-18221 GCA_002081575.1 Thraustotheca clavata | reverse complement strand
TCGACACCCTGCGTCGTATGTTCGGCGCGCACCACCATTTTGTGACACCCCACTGTCCATGGGCGAATGGAACAGTTGAGGTCGTGAACCGTCTCATTGTGCGTGCGCTCAAGGTGCTATACAGCGAGATGAGTTTGAAGGCGACCAAATGGCCAAGTTTGCTGTCGCTGGTGCAGTCAGCTTTGAACCAACAGCCTGCCGATCAACTGAGCGGTGAAGCGCCGGTGAAAGCGGTCGCAGGCTTGCCTGCAACACCACAATTGGCTGGCCTCGCGCGAGTGGACCAAGCAAAGCCAAGAAACAGCGATTTGGTCAAGGCGGAGATGAAGAAACATATGGACGACCTGGCATTGGCTTTGAAGCATATGCACAAAGAAGTTGAAGAGACAAGTGGACGCGTCAAGTAAGAAACAGCGCGGTGTGAAGCTTACGAAGTTTGCCCTTGGAGACTTTGTCCTGGTCGCACGCGCGCTGAACCACTCAGGCAAGTCGACGTTGCGCTGGAAGGGACCGTGCTGTGTGGTGAATGTCCTGTCGGACCACCTGATGGAGGTGGAACAGTTGGTGCCCCCGCGCGAGACGACGCTGCACCATGCGAGCTGACTGCGTATGTACCATGATGGGGGCCGCAAGGTTGATGGAGACCTGGTCGCGCATATTGCGTTTGGTGACGACGGATTTTACGTGGAGCGCCTGGAAAATTTGCAAATGTACGATGGGCAATGGCAAATGAAGATCAAGTGGATGGGCCTGGAAGACGACGAGTCGTCATGGGAGCCCGCGTTGTCGATCTAAGAAGATGTGCCGATTTTGTTCTGACGTTAGGCGCGCGCGTGTGGACACCTATTGTAGGGGAGGGAGGAAATTTTCTCACCTGATCCTCGAAATCTGGTTCACGTTCGGAATGTGTGTGATCCAGAGTGAATGCGGCTTAGGGTTGCTGTCGTGCTCTAGGGAATTTTATTTCACACTTCTGAAATGTCAGACCCCGATGTGTAACCATACTTTGATCAAGTACAAATGGAAGTTATTTCTATAAGGTATAGAAGTGGAAATCTGTAATGACTACAGACTAAGTGGAAACGATAATGAAGTTACTTTTAGATTTGTCATCAAGAGCCGCCGTCAGGAGCACGGTAGCTGGTTGTGTAAGCCGGCGGAGACAACACCTTTGTAAATTTTATGAAGCACTTTTGGGACCGATGCACTAAGTCTCTCAACGATTCAGTTATGATTGTCAACAATTACCAACTTGATGACCACAATCACATGGCATGATTGTTGTATAACCATAACCACACAATAAACACATATTTTGTTGTAGTAAGAAATGGCTTCAGGGTAGTATTACTGCGTTTTGTACAGCCATTTTTGAAATAGTCAGTCAGTATTGACTTACAGGACTACAAAGGACAGCGTCATAGTGCGAAAATTTCTCCGGTGATGCGTTGGTAATAATGTAAGCCGCTTTTGAACATCTTCAATGGCGACTATGCTGCTTTACGGATTGCTTTTTCATTGAGCTTAGCTTTAAAAGCTTCTTGAAGAACCAATCGAACACTCCAAACCACAGCGATCAAGACCATACTTCAGTTATATTTCACATTTTCGTAATTATTCTTCAAATTCTTCATTTATTATTCTGCATGCAGAGATTTATTTCAAATGAGTCTACAAAATATTTAAATAACAAACTTTGAAGTAGCAGTTTCAGAAAAAATGCGTATCAAAAGAGTCGCCATGTACAACGCGTCATGCCACCACATTGCTTTTTGCATTATTATGTCGTTAATCAATACATTATTATTTCTTGTGTATTTGAGTGTATATGCATAGGATCATTCAATCAGTAAATTTTACATAGGTTGTAAGCCACGTTGTGATCATGAAGTTACGCTTTTTCAAGTATATCCAAACAGCCTTGACTGCATCAAATGGAAAATTTGCGGTCAGTCCATAATCCGTAGGAAATAGGTTTCTATTGGCAATTTTCATGGTATAATGCCTGAACAATAACCCCGAATTTCATTGCACGCTTCCTCACCCATATAAATTTACTACCTGCGATTCTCATTTCATTTTGTTTAGCTGGTGCTATACATTTCTTTTACAACTAACTTTATACTCAAGCTTCGTGTGTAAAAGGTATGCTTGTTGGAGTAGTGAATTTCAAATTCGTTCTCTTATTTTAATGTTTTCATCAGATTTTATTGCCTCATTTGAAATATATCTGTTGTATGGAGAAAAATAAATGAAAAATTTGAAATATAATAACGAAAATGTGAAATATAACTGAAGTATGGTGAAACTGACCCGAAAAATCGTGAAATTAAACTGGAAAAGGTGTAATTACAATATTTTTCAAAGTTTTGGCCAAATAGAATCAGGGCACCTAAATTCTATAGTAAATTATCTGTAAAGTGTTGAAACTTATGGTCTGCACGGATATACCAAAGTTACAGTCAGAACATAATTTTCACCCACATAAAATTTATACATCTCAAACATGCATTTATGTGAGTAATGCACAGCTTTCATTCACTTGACAGTATTTGTTGTTTATAAATATTATTTTCTACAGGTTTTACAATTTAGTTGGGTTGGATACATAATTTTTAAGTACCGCCTTTTCAAAGATATCGCAAATGACCCGAGGGCTCAAAGACTGTGTGAATGTCGTGTGCGTAATAAAACATCAAACTATTCTGAATGAGATTTACTGTAGTGTACATTTGACAAAGTACGCAGATGAAGCCGTAGTGTTGCCTAGCATTGACAAAAGCAAACAAATTGCATGGATTATGCATGAAGCAATTCAGCAATTAGCACGAAAAAGGCATTCTTCTCAAACTCTTGCATTATCTGGCTTGTATGACATGCACACTGGCATGGGTACGATATCATTTTATCTATCAATTATTGTATATTCATTTAGTTGTGGATTTGAGCCAACAACTTGGTGCACTGGACACATCTACGAAAATTATTCGCTTTGGCGCCGTGTATCTATCAGACTCCAGCAACAATCCATCAAGGAATAATTCAACATTTGAAA
This sequence comes from Thraustotheca clavata, assembly GCA_002081575.1. NCBI lineage: Eukaryota > Oomycota > Saprolegniomycetes > Saprolegniales > Achlyaceae > Thraustotheca > Thraustotheca clavata. Next base: position 15,166 of record JNBS01000402.1, on the reverse strand, counting down.
GCTTTGTGAAATCAATAGCATCTACTCTTAATGCTGATGGTCCAACATCTCGTAAACAATCTGGTACTAATTGCTTTTAATATCACATTTATCTTGCAATAGATCCTACGAAAACATTTCCAGTTTTTCAGCCCGTAAAATCCGCACCTTTGACATTGGTAGAATGTGTCAAACAGATTAATGCTTGTACACCTGAAGAACTTAGTTTGCAATGCAGAACATCATTAGCTTCAGCCAAAACGCTACTGAATCACATTGATAGCTTTGTCAATGAGGGAAGAGTGTTTGATCGAATACACTATGCAGAGAGAGATGACTTGTGCTTTTCACAGACGAAATTTGAAGATAACAATATTGATATTGGCGATGAAGCTCCAATACTTCTTGAATTTTCATCTGATACACCAATGTTTCGGCGAGATGTCTTTGAAATTGAATCAGCATTTACTAGTTATCATGAGTCATTAAGGAAAATATTAACAGCAGCTAAAGCATCGGTCATCTCAAATCAGTGCTACGTGGCAACATTGAAAGAGCTTGATAATATTCTATCTCAATCTATTGAAATGAATGGTAATTCATCCATGAAATACTTGGCTTGTGCTACAACTGCAGCATGGAAGCCATTATGCCAAAGTGTACAATCAATTGTCAACAATGAGTCATGGATAGCAGAAGAAATTCAAGAGAAATTTATCTTACCACTTGAGCAAGTCATGAAACACGATTTGAGTAAAGATCGTGAAAAATGTAAAAAGCAACTTAACGAGGCATTTTACAAATACCATGCCATTGCTCTTGAGGCTGCAAGTGATCCATATCGTTCAAATTTAGATGAATTAGTTGAAGCTGCTGGACGTTCTTTTGAAAATGCACGTTTACAGCTTGTTCGACAACTGAATTCTTGCTACTTGGAAATGCTTTCTACCCTCGACACAACAAGCAGAGATATTGTTGCAATTTTTACTGCCCGCACTGACCCTCCACCTATGGTTCCATTGTCAATAAGATATGCTCAAGCTGAGACTTATTGCCTTAAACTACATGAAGAAATTCCTTTGATGCACGATGAAAAAATGAGTGGATTTCTATTTCAGGTGAGCTGTAGCCCATCAGAAGGCGATAGCCGTATTCGTCGATGGTTTACAATAGAAAATAACATATTTTGCTCTCTTGAGGTATGATATTTTATTCCTACTATCTAAATGTCAATGGATAGAGTGATAAACGAACAACAGAAACAATTGTTTCTATCAGTTCTTGTCGAGTGGATAGTACATGTACAATTTCAGCTTATGCTCATATTCGCAATGGTTTTATCATAACCTCTACAGAACTGGTTGATAATCCATTAATTCTCCAAGCTGACACTGCATCTGATTGTAAATTGTGGATATCTTCATTATATGAGCACATTACAGTGGCTACAATCCCTGACAAAGATTACATTGACTATAACCCGACATCCAACTTGTTTGAAAGTTTAATATCACCGTCACGTATTTTATTCCACAAGAGCAATTCGAATCATTTTCAATTGCTAGTGTCTGGTATATTGCCAATATCAATTCAAAAATACTGGGAAATGTTTGTTGCTACATCCGAGTTTACTTTTACAATGCTTTCTACACGTGAAGCTACAAATATTCAAGTATCTGACTGGGATTCTAGTCAAATGCGTACCCGTTCTTGCACAATGCCAATTCAATCAGCATTATCCAAAGGCTCAACCCGAATTACAGCAATGGAAATGTATCAAATTTTATCCTCGACAAGATTGGAAATTCATGCAATTGATGAAAGTTTAGACGTTCCTTACGGCACATATTTTACAGTCGAAACCAAAACAATTGTACATTCTCATGATTCATTGCATTGCAACGTAGAAATGTTTATGGCAATTTATTTCACCAAGGCAACAATGTTTAAACGTATGATTGAAAATGCTTGTTTAACTGAAGCAAAAACATCATGTACATCAACACTGGAATTGATGCAAAGTGTCGTTGCATCTAGCAAGCCAAATGAAGCCAGTTGGATAATGTAGAGTTAGCTAACAAACTAAATTTCATTGCAAAATCATTTTGTATGGGATAATGGGTTTACATAGGAGCAGCAATGACGTCCTTTCTGTAATTCCTTTAAATCAATTTCTTTCATCAATCTGAATGTTGTATATTATACAAATATCAACATGTTCATGTACCAAGGAAAAGTTGATAGCTATTTTATTAAGCGAATTTCTATAATAATATACACTCTATTAATTACAAATGTTTTATTTTATTTTAAAATTTGTAAAAAAACATCTGAAAACAATAAAAAATGAAGAATTTAATTTCGTACCATGACTGACTGAAGGTCCATTTTAGAGTCGGCCGATGGACCCATATCAACAGCAACAGCTTCAGCAGCAACGCCTGCAGCGCCAGCACATGATGGAGCGAAATAATGGAAATATGAATGCTATGTACGGGCATCCACACCAGCATATGCCAACGCAAACGATGGGTATGCATCAAATGCATCACAATCCGTACTCGATGCCAATGCAGCAGCAACACGGTGGCATGATGTACTCGGACGATGTGTCTTCATACATGCCAAACATGAATATGAATGCTGCAATGGCACCAAATCCGTATGGGTACAATACTGCTGCGTATAGCAATCCACAGCCGTCGATTGAGAGAGATTTGGACTTGGAACGAAACAATGGTTCAAGTGGTAAACGTCATGCACCAAAAGGACAATGGAAAACTCCACCACAAATGCTTTATATGAAAGATAAAGTAAAATCAATGCCAGAACCACCAAAAGAACAATACCATGATGATAACATTGTAACACCACAACAATTTGCTGAAGGCACACAAGGATTAACATTGGATACAACACTTTTGGCGAAAATGACGGGCAAAGAAGCATCACAAATAGGTGCAGAACAAATTCGCAATATTATGCAACATCCCGAACTCTTGAGCATTTACCAAAAACTTCAAGAAGAGGAAGAACGACGACAAAGAAGACTTGAACGCAATCGTGCATCAGCAAAAAAAGGACTTGTGGAGACGTATGAAATGGAAGTGTCAGAGCTTGAAACAATTTTGAAAAAAGTGAAAAGCCATAAATTTGGGTATGGCAACGATAAACTTTTGCTTGAAGCACTTAGTGGTATTCTTATCAGATCTTATTGATATGAATATTTTTGTAGGTGAACAAAAACAAAGTGTTACAATGACTAAAGACATTAAACATCAACAAACTTCATTATTGTTGAAGCAACATTCTCAAAATGCTGCTGCGGTATATATTATAATCATTAGGATGATTTTACAAATTATTATGTAGATTCGACAAGCAAATGAAGAAAGTTGGATGTTAACATTAGCAGCCACAAATGATCCTGAATTTGTACAACTCAAACATTCGCTTGGGCTAACAGAAGCGCAATGTGCTCGTCTTGCACGAATTAAAAATAATGTGCACAATGAATCAACACGCCTTGCAATCGTTGAAAAGTGTTTTGCTGCTTTGCATGTGCACGAATGGCTTCATTTTCCCAATTCTGAAGTATGTTGTCATTAATATTTCTCTACTAACTAACATAGGCTCTTGTCGACCTCTTTCGAGCTCCTCTTAATGCACAACAACTCCAAAAATTTGTTCAGTGGACTCGAGTCAACAAACAAATCATTCAGCAACTGCAGGTTTCTTGTTGTTTCTATTACAGTAAAGCTCACAATTGTCTAGTTTGTTCAGCCACCAAGTGATCCAAAAGTTGAAAGTGGACTCGTGTTTGAGTTTCCTCGGGAACTATAGTAATAATAGCAACAATGCATTTCAAGTGCTTTATCGTGACAATCCATTGGGGTGGCGGGCATGAACTTTAACCAACTCGTTGATTTCTGTGTAGCATTCATGCGTCGTACCACCAACTAATTGGTACAAAATGGTTTGGACAGTGGTTAGAAAGGTTCCAGCTCGCTCTAAACGCTACACAATAAAAGCACAATAGCAAAAAGGATCTATACCTTTAGACCCCAAGTGTGCAAGAATGACGGATTGATTGCATCCTCTGGAGAATTACTAGACACAGCATCCACTGGAATATGTACATCATATCCTTTTTCAATCAAATCCAAACACGTTTGCAGCACACAAACATGGGTCTCAATTCCACAAAGAATCACAGACTTGACTGTAGCAGGTAACTCAGCTAATACATCGTCAGTGAGCATGGAATAGCTTGTTTTGTTAAAAATTTTAGCATTGGAAGGCAATGGAATTTCAGCTACAGTAGAGCCATACCGAGCTTGGTCATGTTCCGATACAATTACTGGCATTTTAAGCACTGTAGCTGCATGTACCTACAGTCAAAACGATCAACTATCTACTTCAGCTAAAAAACCAGAGTTTGTGAGCCGAGAATAAGCGATGGCATTTCATAAATGCGAGATGTAAAAGCTTGTTGAATATCACACACAAAGAGCACACTCGATGCAGGGGAGAGTTTGCCTACACTTGCCATAGTAGATTGTCCAACTGTGTTGAAAAAGACAAAATGAGTGTGTATTACAGCAGTCTCACAAATGCGAAAGGCCTTTAGCACTACCAGTATGTGTCTTGATCAAGTTGGAGATAGCTTTAAAGCTTGGATGTTTAGAGTCTTCAGTCAATTGAAAAACAATCGATTCCACAGATGTCAAAAAAGCCCCCGATTCCTTTAAACGCTAAGTAGTCATAAACACCCATATCAAAAAAGAAATTGGTACCTCAATGCCCATGGTGCGTAGGAAAGAAGTGCTGCTAGACACAGCATCCACTGGGATATGCACGTCATAGCCTTTTTCAATTAAATCCAAGCACGTTTGCAAGACACAAACGTGGCTTTCAATGCCACAAAGTACCACCGATGTTGCATTGATCTTGGAGAGTTCTGCTTGTACATCATCAGTGAGCATTGAAAAGCGGGTTTTATCATGAACTTGGAGAGAAGCAGGTAAACCAACTTCAGCAAGTGTAGGACCAAATCGAGCTACATATTGTGTTGTTGCAATTGTAGGAATGTTCAGAATTTTAGCTGCTTGTACCTAACAAAAAGCATCATGATCGATGTAAAAAGTAGGCATTACAAGGGTGTTGGCACCAGCAGCTACTGTTGACATTTCATAAATGCGTTCACGGAAAATCTCTTGAATATCACAGACAAAGAGAACACTCGAGGCAGCTTTGAGCTTCCCTACACGTGCTACTGACTTGCCAAGCATTTTCAATCTGATCGTGCTCATCCACATCCCACCGTTAACCTTCGGCAAGCATCGTCAACCCACTTGATACATTTAAAAGTTAACTAGCTACAAAATGGTTCCATGCGTCGAAGGAGGTTTGAACCAAGGGTGTAGCCCATGCAAATAATACCCAGGATCACCACCATGGCTGTAAAACACCACAAGAACTAAATTTCGTTGGCGATACATTTAAAAGTTAACTAGCTATAAAATGGTTGCATATCCATTGTGGTGGCGTCGAAGGAGGTTTGAACCAAGGGTGTAGCCCATCCAAATAATGCCTAGAGTCACCACCATGGCTGTAAAACACCCCAAGAACCAAATTCCGTTGGTGGCACTTGCATTGATCAAATTAGGTTTATTAAAATACCCAACTTGATCGAGCCACCACTCGGGGTAAAACAATGAATTTGGCTTGATTGAACTCGAGTCCAATGCTTGCATATGATAACCATCGTGGTATTCGGCTACGAGTTGCCCAAAGAGCTTGGAATACGTTGTTATAGTTGTAGTCGCAATGGTAGCACTTGTAGTTGTCAAATATTCACGACTCCAACTTTGGTTGACAGAGTTTTGAATATTTGCACGGATAAGAGCTTGAGTCAATAGTATGTTTTGCTCCAATGACCTCTGCACTGCTTGTACACTTGGCATAGCATACATATAAAAGCGGCTTGCCCAATTACCGACTGTAGCAAATGCCCAGTAAGCAGCATTTGGATCAAAAGTGTGCAATGAGCCGATAGAGAATTCTGCTGGTATTTCATTGACAAATGTGTAAATTGGAACGTAAGAAGCGGTGTGAGGTGCATATTGACTAAACCACAAAAAAGATTGCATTGAATCATTCGAATCAAGCACTGCAATGAAAGTATATGAAGCAAAAGCAACCGAAATTGCACGCTCTTGTTGACCTTGCATAGCGTGTGATTTTGTCATATTGCCATTCCCATTGACTTCTACAACAGTATCTGAGCTTCTAAGCATTGAGTTTAGCCAAACCATAGCGATCAGGATTGCCATAGGGTCCAGCCATGGGACCTTTAGTCAAGTCGAATGGTGTGTTTTCATAATGATCTCGAAGATATGTCATAAGTGTCTTTGGGGAGATTTGTGCATCAACCTAATGTATGTGAATAATTCACAAAGAAGTAATAACAACTTGTGTGGAAAAGGGATAATCCGATGCAAGTTCATCCGTTGTACTACATAGTTCTAACGATGGACTTGCTAAACTTAACACTCGCCACATCCGACGTGTTGAATAATAGTAGTTTGGGGCTTGTTTTCCATCTCTTCTATAAGCATAGGCATGAGTCCAATCGAATGAACCATGAGTTTTAGCATTGTAAAAACCACTGCGTGTAGCCACAGCCTCAACATTGCTTGAAGCAATAAAGTTATCCGTGTCTGACAAATTGAGTTGTCGAATAATAAACTGGTTGGCAACAACAGCTATATGTTGATCAGGAACTCTTTGTGCAGCCCATACAGCAGAAGCGCCAGAATCATCAGGATGTAAATGCATGATCCAAGCTTCATTAGGATCAACTACACTGAATGCTTCACCACTTGCAAGAAAAGCATTTGTGTTGTCTGTTGTAGCACCATAATATCCATATTTTTCAGCCAAAGTGCCCATAAGTACAATAGCTTCCCGTGCTGTTGTAGCTCTTTCCATTGCAATATTACTGAGCTCAACACCATTAAACAAAGCCCAGCCATCATTTTCGACTGATTTACCTACAAGTCGACCACCACAAGTACTTTGAGCAATGGTAACTTGGTTTTCATTTATCATGCCATAGATGCCAGAGATATACCCAAATGTAATTTCTACTTGTGGAATCTTACCAATAGGCATTGTTCTTGTTGTATTACTATCAAAAACACTACCACGATCATTGCCAACTATATATTATGAGCTACACAAACGGTGTAATATACCATAACGAGGATATTCAAGGCGAAATGGCATCACACCACGCATGGATGAAGCTAAATGCTTCTTAGAAGGCACTTTGCCGATGCGAAAGTCACACTGATTGCAATCAATAGTTTGTGTAGCCATAGCTGTAGTTGTGGTTGTCGCCTATACGGCATTGAAAACTAGATCAATAAATTCTCTTACAAGCTTTCCTAGAGCTATTATAGTGCTGCTATACACGCTGGCAGCCAGCACAAGCACCAGCAGCACAAGCATGAGACGATTTGAGCAATGACTTCAACTTCAACTTAATTAGTGATTACCATGTACTAAAGTGCCTACAAAACCAACTAGAGCGTTCACAGCATTGTACGAAGCAGTGATTGCACTCTCTGTGATAAGATAAACCCCTCGTAAAAGCTCACCAACAATAGATGAGATAGAACTGAGCATTTGAGGAATTTTTAATGCAAGTGATAAATCATGTATGATTGTCAATAGTCTTCGAACAGATCGAGCTAGTGCTGAAAGACACGTCCAAATTAAATTTATAAAATCAATAAACAAATTTGCAAGAAGATTGACCAATTTGATAAAAGCTTGTTTGCAATTGCGTTTGAATTGACCAGAGATTGACGAGTTTATCACACTCAAAATGAATCGAATTGTATCAAATAGGGCTCGTACTACACGGCAAACCATTTCAATGATAGAATTAACAAGCTTAGCCAGTGCAGTTGCAAAGTGTTCAAATGGAGATTTTAAGAATTTGCCGATTATTTGTGCAATTTTGCCGAGTTTTCTTAAGAAGTAAAGGACAACATCCCAGAGTTTACATAATAAATAATCAATGGCACGAAAGATGGATTTTAGGATAGAAACAATACAGTTAGAAATATAGTAAATAGTGTCTTTTGATTCCCGCCAAATTGGAAGCACAACTAATGTCAATGTCAACTTTGCATTATTGTATGATAATATCCTTACCATAGAAATGAATTTTGAGTCCAACATAATGAACATTATAAACCAAAAATGAAATTGAGGATAGTAAGATATCAACAATGATACGAATAATGGTGTGCAAGAGCATCAGAACTGGAATCGTCAATACAAAAACCAATACTAAATTGAATTTTGACAATTTTGGTGTTTCTTCTTGTACAGGTAAATGTCGTTCTCTATTTAACTGCGGCTCTACAATTACATAATTCGATGGTAATTTTTCTTTTGAAAGCTCCATTCGTGCCTAATTAATCTGATCAATCCTGTATTACCAAAATCACCTTAGCATCGTTATCTGATCTGTCCATAACATAAGCCATAGCATAATCTTCATAAGCTAAATCATATCTCTATACTCAACGTTAGTATACGTGTGTCATCAGCATTCCATATATATACCTCTACGCACATGTAAGAATCACCACGACGTGTGTAGTTTATAATATCGTCAGGTCGATGTTCAATGGCTTTTGTAAAGAATTCAATAGCTTTTGAATATTTTCTTTCGGAAAATAGCTGCATTCCTTCAAGGTATTGCATACTATGAACATCTTTCTTCCATGGTTTAATTTTTTGCGAATTCCATATTAAAGTACTTTCAATACTTGCATGAACAATCACAGCCCCAATGATACCAATGTAAAGTGCTAAAGCATATCGCACAGCAACATGTTGTTGCACCAAGAAATCATATTCACTGGCAAAATATGCAATAGGAATTGCTGGAATCGCACAAATCCGACGTAGACGGTCCCCAGTTTCAATGTCCATCAAAAGTGCAATTTGATAAATGACATTTTTGATCATAATCAATCCATACAAATATTCAGTCAGCGTCATGTCGCATGCACTGATTGTGTCACGTGTGTGACTGTATTATCGGACACACTTAATACTTCACTAATTACTCTCATTTTTATCCCCGGGTTGTTGCATATAATAGTCAGGTTTGAACAAATCTTCTGATCTGGAGAGGGTTTGACAATAATAATTACCTAATCCACTATGTGCAGTGGCCAAAACTTGCATTGAACTAACTACTGGCTTCACCAAAAATCAAATTATTTGATCTTGAGTGCCATATTTCATTTTTCATTCCACAGATGCAGTTAAATGTATTTACCACGCACAAGAGTACCCACAAAGCCAACTAGAGCGTTTACAGAATTATACGAGGTACTAATTGTACTCGTTGTGATAACATAAATGCCTTGTAAGAGCTCACTGACTGCAGAAGAGATGGAACTGAGTATTTGAGGTATTTTCAATGCGAGTAATAATTCATTCGTAATGACTAGTATTCTTCGAACTGAGCGAGCTAGTGCTGAAAGACATGTCCAAAGTAAATTTAAACAATCGTTGGCCAAGTCAACAAATCGATAGCCCATTTCAGTAAACGCCCGTCAGCAATAATTGCTGAGGGTTTGTAAAGTATTGCTGATTTTTCTCAAGGCACTCTTACAATAGTTGAATGCTCCACACGCCACATCGTAAAAGAAATGAAACTTGGCTACAAGAGGCGTAAACTTATCGAATGAAGTCTTCATAAATTTGCAGATAACTGGTGCACTTTTGTCGATTTTTCTTGAGCAGTAAATTATCGATTTGCTCAACTTGCATAATAAATCATCAATGAGATCAGGAACTTTGTACCAAAACTTGCAATAAAAAATGTCCTATATTTCTCGCCATATTGGAAGCACAACTAAATGTAAATGTCAATTATGCAATACAGTATAATCATTTCTTACCATAGAAATGAATCTGAAGTCCAACATAATGCATATTATACACCAAGAATGAAATTGAAGTCAACAAGGGGTCGACAATGATTCGTACGATGGTGTGCAAGAGTATCAAAATTAAAATTGTCAATATGAAAACCAATACTGAATTGAATTTTGACAATTTTGGTGCTTCTTCTTGTACCGGTAAGTTTCGTTCTCTATTCAATTGCGGTTCAACAATGACATAATTTGATGGTAACTTTTGTTTTGAAAGCTCCAAACGTGCCTACTCATTTATATCAATCCTTTATATCAAACTCACCTTTGCATCACTATCCGATGTGTCCATAACATAAGCCATAGCATAATCTTCATAAGCTAAATCATATCTCTACGAACAACATTAACAAACTTGTGTCAATAGCATTTCACATACATTCAAGCACATATAACAGTCTCCGCAGTGTGCATAGTTGACAATTTCATTTGGTCGACGTAAAATTGCTTTTGCAGAGCACTTCATAGCTTTTGCACACTTTTTTTCCGTAAATAGTTGTATTCCTTCAATGTATTGCATACCATAACGATTTTTTTCCATGGTTTATTTGCTTTCATATCCCAAACCCCAAGAATTTTCAATACTTGGATGAATCACCACAGCACCAATATAAAGTGCCAATGCAAATCGTACAACAACACGTTGCATCAAGAAATCATATCTACTGGTAAATTATGCAATCGGTATGGCTAAAACAGCACAAATTCGACGAAAATTGTCTTCAATGTGTTTGTCCATCAAAAGTGCAAATTCAGAACCAATGTATGTCATCTGAAAATGTCATACAATCACCGTTTTGATTGATTAATTCTGAAAAAAATCTATTTATACAAATCCTCAGTCTACAACATGTCGCATGCGCCGATTGTGTCATCACTTGATATTTTGACCCAATTGACTATTCAACATGTCGCGTGTCTCTACCAAGCATGACGATGAAGCTCATTGAGAGTGTGCCACGTTCATGGGAAGAGGAGCAAAGTGGCTTCGCCATGCATGTGCGTTGGCAGTGTTGCCAGCATCATATACGGTGCTTCAGCTTGATGCTTTGACAGAAGCGTATGATGGAATTGGAATTTATGTGTTGGCAGGCACAAGTGGCATCTTGATTGCAGTCACATTGCATGCAGTGGCGTCGACATTAGTCGAACGAGTGTGGAGGAATGATCTTGCATTGTATCAGGCAGCCCTGGATAATATTGATATGCATAAGTGGAAAGTTGCCCTTGATCAGTTGACTAATGCGATTCATGCTGATCCTGCTAATGCCATTTATTATAAAACCAGAGCAGAGTGTTATCTTCGCCTGCAGGTAATGAAAACTTGACCCTACTATTGCTTAGCCATTACACATTAGATGCCAGATAAAGCTTGGGAAGATTACTCAAAATACCGCGATCTTTCACCAAGAAAAGAACCACTTTCGGTAATTTGAAAATTGATTGCATTTTAAAGAAGTGACTTTTGTGATTATAGGAAGAATGGAGCCATATTGCTCGTGCACATTCTAGCTATCGAAGCAGAGAAAGTCGACAATCGTCTTTATATGACTTCGCAGCAAGAATTAGTGAAATGTGTTTTGGAAAGCAAACAACATGGGTCAGTCGTATTTTTATTGTTGTGTTGTTCCCGATATTAGTTATATGTATTGTTGTCCATGGTGTTGCCTGTTGGTGTACAAATCTTTTGTTTTCAATTGGCATAATCAGTTTAAGATTTATCATTGCCTCACTCCAATGGATTTATCAAGATATTGCCACACCACTTGGACAATTCGTATTTAATTGCATGAAGCGATTATTCAAGTCAATATTGCTTGCCGTCCAATATGTGTGGCCCCGTGTTATTTGCTTTGGTAACCTAGTTTATAAGAAATGAAAATACTAATTTTGTCGTATAGTCACACAAGTTATCCCAGACACGGTGTATAAAATTGGTACGTTTGTTGTGTCCGTGTGCGAAACAATTGCTTTCTATCTCGATTGTAGCTATAGAAGTACTTGCAAGTTTCTAGTTTACACTGTACACTTGTGTCATAAAACACTGGAGCAGCTTGGTGTCATTCAAATGTGTCATACGACTTATACAGTGACCAACGATGTTGTAATTCCAACAATTACATCGTGGTCACTATGGGCTCAAATTATCTTTACATCTTCAATGCAGTTTAGTGGGAAAACTATATACATCATGTACACAAAAGCTTTATCTTTTATTCTAAAAACGGGAACTTCTATTCATTCATTGCTAGCAAGTGCTCAACGCGAATTGACTGAATTTACCACAGGAATCGTCATTCCTATATTATCTGCATTGGGCTCCAACGTATATTCTTTCCTTGTTAATATTGTGGCATGCTTGCACTGGTGTTTGAACAAAATTTATGACTTGGCTCATCTTATCACTACTTTTGTTATTACTCCCATCTTTAGTTTTGTTTATGATATAGCTGCCATGATTTTGACTCATCTTATGAGTATTGCTGCTTGGATTTGGAACTGGATTGTCATCATCGACCAATGTATCATTGCTAATATTGTGCAGCCAATGCTTCTGTATATGAAGTTATTACTAGTGCTCTGCTTAGAGGGTATTGAAAATGCACTTTGCTGGTGTGCTATTCACATTGCCAATTTGATTGTTATTTCAGCGGAGAAAACACTTCAAGTGGGCTCTGTTGTTAGTAAAGCTGCCATCGAATGGTCATACATAGCTTTCTTTAAGTGTTTAGCGGCTGGAGCTGAAGTTGCTAGTTGTATGATAAATGGCTGCTGGCGTCTTTGGAGATTCTTTCACTATTGTACCTATCGATTTCTTGGTGTGATTGTACAGGGTTATTATGTATCCCGTCGACTTTATTTCAGAAAAATACTTCCAATAATCAAAGCAACTTGGAAATTTATCAAGGACGTGTGCCATTTACTCTGGCGTGTTGCGAAAGGAGCAGCTATCGTTATATATCGTGCAGGTTGTGCTCTTGCCACCATTTTACACGATATTTACATTTACTTACACATTCCTGAAATCGCAGTTTGGATCTACGTACAATCAACTCATTTAACTTCAGTTGCCTACAATGTAGCTTATCAAACAACTTTGTGGATCTGTGCTGTAGCCACAACAACAGGACACTGGATTGCATTTGTTTCTATCGAAATTGCTGACATCATATACGCTTTAATCTTGCAAGTAACACAACTTTCACAAGCTATCATCTCGGTGACTGTGTCCACAAGCTATGAAATTGGGGTTGAGCTACAAAGAGTGTTATCCCCAAGATAAAAAGTGTGGTCCAACCTTCATCGTACAATATAAATGTAAAAATGGCTCGAAAAAAGTTTGTCATTCCTAAAATGCTAATTTGTACAGCATTCCTGGAAAACATTAACGACCAATACGATCTTGCTTGTAAAATTGCTTTCACTCTAGTTCCACTGACTTAAACAAAAAAATGCTACAACGTGTCCAGATGATATCTATTGACGCTTTAGTTAGGAAAATCAATCGTTAGGCTAGTAGACTTGCTACTGATATCTAATACGGTCGGATAAGAGGCTATGTATTTCCTTAACATTTCTTTACGTAATGTTTTCGGCACGTACCCGTAGTTTTCATAATTTTGATTATCTTCGTTGTAGTGCTTTTAAATATTCGGAACACTTCAGTAAGAATTTGCCCGCATCATTGAAGTCGGAGTAATGGGCATTGGCGTCGCTGGAATCGTTGGTTGATTGCACCAACAACCACACCCAGTAGGGCATGCATTCTACATATTTACTCAGTCAAAAGCCTATGAAAAATATACCTCTGTTTCAAACCATTGCGCCAAGTGTGCTCGGTGACCACCGTGACCACAATTAATGCAAAACATTGATTCCCCACGCACAACCAGTTCACAAACAGAACACTTGATAGAAAAGTCTTTGCACTGAGCACAGTATAGCTCACTTGTTGGCTACAAATATTCTCATATAATTATTTGTAAAGTTGATGTTCTTACATGACCGCAAGTGTGGCAATGCAAAGCTAAAGTCAATCCTTCATGTGGTGGAGGTGTTGTTGTTAAATGTTTTAGCATTTCGCATCTTGTTTTAAGAGCACCATAGTGATATAATACATCAGCGTAGGCATGCTTATATTCATCATATCGTTCCCTGTCTTTTGGCTTTGAAGATAAGAGAACCACATCTTCTATTTACAATTTCAGCACGTACAAAATACATGGATACTTGCCTCTTGTTGGAGCAGGAAGTCGTGGTGGGGGTACTTCACCTTCTTCATCGATGAAGGAGTAATTTGTGACAGATAGAACTGGGCTTCGAGGCAAAGTATTAGTACGAATCCTAAATAACAGTCATGAGACACACTATCATAAAATTGAACATACAAAGGCATGTCAGTTGATGAGGTTCTAGTATGAGGTCGGTCTACTCGAGGTGATGCAATAGACTGAAGATTTTGAAGTTGTGATCCAGTGCTGGTAGCTTTACGAATTGGTTTCTGATCAAATTCAAATGGATCCGACATAGTTCGTGGGCGTATGAGAGGAATTGGCTCCGGTGTAACAAGCTCTGTTTCTTCCTCATCATCAAGAGCACAAACGATGGCTGCAAGCATAGAAACATCCCCTGCCCTTTCATACAATTCAAGAACATGCTGTACAAGAGAAGCTCCAAAGGGATGTGCTGACCATGGTGCCATCAGTGTCTCGGGAGGTTCGTCATTTTGAGAAGAAATTGCGAGCATCGACCACATTTGACTGAGCTCCATGTGACCAGCAATTGCAGCTTGAGCAGCTTGGTCGGCACATTTAATTAATGGTAGTCCAAATTCACCACAGAAACCAGAGCAATCAAAGAGCATAATTTTCACACTGAGTGTTGCGTTGTAATCAGGCATGATCATACTTGATTGTGTGGCTGCGTCAGTACTTTGGAAAGATGGATTGTTGTCTTGAGTGTTATCTTCGTTAGCAATCATGTTATTGATAGCATCGCTTTGCCATGTATTATCATTTTCTTTAGGTGCAATGCCATTGAGTCCAACAATACCATCCGAGAACTTTACGGTACCAACGTATGACCTAGGAAGTTGGGTCGATTTGCCATTTGATGTCATTTTATCTGCAGCATTGACACCCTTCGAGTTAAACATAACG
>JNBS01000401.1:0-21902 GCA_002081575.1 Thraustotheca clavata | reverse complement strand
GGGAGGAGTGACGCGTCCTCGATAGATATGTGTATACTACTGCGCAGTTAAATGTTTCTAGGCACTTTTACGTGTGTTGGAATATTTCATTCTGGTACTGGAGTAACTAGAGGTAAACACGCTAAAAAGAAATGTCAGTAAGTAGCCTGTAAATTCATTGTTATGTGTTTAAGCAAGTTGTTTCGCTGTGTTGAGAGGACATTTTACAGATAAAAACACCACCCTTTCCTATAGACAAATATGATAAATATAAATGAAGTTTGAGTATTTGGAAGCATTATGTGTTTATTATGTGCCTGTTGGTGTGGCATGATTTTTTATATGAAAATTTGTATGCTTTTGTAACATCTTCCATTTAGATTTAAACATTCAAAATTTTACGTCCTTTCACCATGCTTATTAGATGGGCACTGGCCTATCTCTCAGCGATCCTAATTACTTTTGCGTATGGTTATGCTGGTTCCACTTCATCTTTGAACGATGGAGTGATCTCATCGTATTCAGGAAGCTCTTCGTATTCTGGAAGTTCGCCTTCAAATACAATTGACATTGCAAGTATCACAGCGCCTCCACCATACTCACTGCCATCTAAATATGCCAACGCAACTACAATGGCTTTAATCGATGCCGGGGGCGGCCATCTCAGTTTTCACTGGTACTATTGTTTAAGGTCAAATTGCTTTACTTTTATATCATAGGTTTACACCAGCGATGCTTGATTCAATTTACTACATTTATGTAAATGGAAGCTATTACGATCGTGTGATTGGAATTAACAACGATTATACTATCGAAGGACTCATTTGCAATACGACTTATATAATACTTGTGATTGATTTGATAAACACCAATATGGTCAACGTTATGACTGCAGCCACTACGTCGGCTTCAGTACCTTCGCGTCCACCAACACCATCGCTTGTACACGTTGATAGTGGCTATGCTGTGTTGAAAATTGGATTTCCAATAAATACAGGAGGAGTTCCTTTGTTTTTGCCTCTTACAATTTACGCAGAAACAGAGGATATCGAACCATTTCAACCACAATTTAATTACTCTGACATCACCAACTATGTTACCATATTTGGTCTTTATGCAAATACTGAGTACTTCATTTCTGTTGCAGTCACCAATCAAGGAAATTATACTAGTGACCAAAGTTACCCAGCTGTTATTGAGACTTTAGATGTGACTTATCCAGGATTGTGCCCAGAACCTGTTCTCCTTTCAGCTACAGGTATGATTCATATTAATCTTAATAGGCTAAAATTAATTAGCTGGAATGGTGCAATTGAAATTGTTACCGCCTTTGGATACAGGTTTGTCATTTCAGCTATAATTTTTTAGTTATGGTTTAGGTGGCTCTGATATCTATGGGTACCACGTATATGTCGGAGCAAATTCATCATACACTGAAATCGCTTTTGCTTCTTCAGAAGTGATTTATTTGTACAATGAAGCCTTTGGTCGATCTTGGCAGCCTCAAGAGATGTATACTTTTCGTGTGTTGGCTGTTAATGCTTTACCACCTTGTTCATTGAATGACGCTTCTCTTTTTGGCGAGACTTTGAATGTTATTATTCCGCCACCATCCACCCCAGACTGTGGAAAACTTAACGTGTACCTCGTGAATGCAACATCATCGACTCTTACGCTCCAAATTATTCTTCCTTACGATATGCAAGGAACAATTGCACTTGGGCTCTATATTACAGCCAATAATTCCACCAACTTTGTACTAACTAATGATTCAGTGGTGACAACAATTGGAGGATTAAACGCAAGTACTACATATATAGTGGGCTTGACATTCTTAACCAACCTTGGAAATTCGACGAGTTGCTCAAATGCCTTTCAGGCCTTAACATCAGATGGAGTAAGATATATCGGGAAATCTCGACTTATATTTTGTGTAGAGTCCACCACAAATGCCTACTATAAGCGGTATACAGAATGTTACCTCTAGTTCAGTCGTAATAGCATGGTTCATTCCTGGTGACACTGGCGGTGGCAGTATATCAGGTAAATATTTTATCTATCGACTTTAGATAATAGGAAAATAGCATATCAATTCTACTTGACTACGCCATTATTCGACGCAATCAACCAGCCATGGTTACCATTAACCTCACCATTATCCTATGAGCAGCAAACACCGATAACCGGCTTGCAAGCTAACATGACATACTCTGGGCAATTGACCATAAAAAATACGTTTGGACTGCACTCGCTACCAAGTTTGCCAATTTTTAACTTTACAACAGCTGACGCTACAGTACCGGAACCACCAACAGGACTAAATATCTTGCAAATTACTGGTGGTATGGTAGAAGTTGCTTGGTCAGCCCCGAAAGACACTGGTGGTCTTAACGAGCCTCTTGTGTACAATGTTTTGGTTGCCAATTCTATAGCTAATTTCACCTGCACAACTATTACAACATCTTGTGCTATCTATGGACTCCAGTCATCGACTTACTACAATATTACTGCCCAAGCTGCAAACTCAATTGGAGTTAGCACTACTTCCGATTCAGTCTTAATTCTTACGAGGTGCTAAAGCATTTATCTTTAGTAGTATTAATTCAAATGCAATTAGATATGGTACTCTACCAGGATATGCACAAAATTTTTCTGCTCAAGTATTGACTGGTGGTACAATATTTGCATCTTGGATAGCCCCACTGGTATGATGATGTTGCATAAGAAAACCTAATAAGAGTTAGGATACTGGAGACGGATCGAATGTACTATTGTACAATTTATATCGTAATGACTCTCTAATGGCAACGATTTCCGGTAATGGAGCGATGAATTACACGGATTGTAGTCAAATCCTTGCTGGCATCACATACAAGTACAGTGTCATTGCTGTAAATTCAATTGGAATAGGATCACCGGCGACAACGACAGTGACTGCATCAGTCATGGATCCACCAAAACCTCCAATGATTTTACTACAGCGAACTCAAGCAACCGCATTGACTTACTTCTTTCAACCATCTTGTGACACAGGAGGCACAAATGTTCTGTGGTATTATGCTCAATGGTTTGTTGTGAATACAACTATGCCACTTATGCCAATGTTGACAATTTCATCATCAGCTACTTCTTTTGTCGTATCTGGCTTAACCCCAGGCCAAACCTATGAAATTCTCGTTTGGGCAGCTAATTATGCTGGTGAAAGTGATATGACGACTGACATTGCAACGACTGCATTTGGTTTACCAGTAGCCCCAAATTCATATCTCGCTGTAGCAACATCTTATACTCTGGAAATCGCCATGGTTTTTCCAAACGATTACTCTGAAGATACAATTACGTATGATGCCGTGCTAAGCAACAGCAGTGGGTATTCGACTGAATCAATACTCTATGGAAAGAGAAACTCAACTACTGTGTGGAATGTCGGAAATCTTACTGCTGCGTCCACATATCAGCTGAGTGCAAGATCTATTGGAATTGCGGGTGTAAGTTCGCCATTCACTATTTCCTATTCAACACTACTCGATGTGCCAGGTGAAGTATCTATGAGTTGTTATATTTATGACATTATTAGGCTCTCCAGCGTTTACTACATCCTCAATCTCTATGGTGAAAGGCACAGATACAGTCTTTTTGAATATTGTAAGAGTTGGTGGTTCCGGTGGAGTACTTTTAGTACCTCTGTCATTTACTACTCAGCCGGCCTTTTATCCATCATGTAATATGGTTAACTTGGTGTACACGTGCTCCTTCACTTCTATGCCACGGATGAGTAATCCAAATTTTACTTTTAGCAGTGGCCAAACAGTGCAACAAGTTTTATTGAATACGTGGAATAGTCAGGTTGTACAAGGTGTCCCCAACCTAATATCTATATCTGTGAATGGAGAATACAATAATTCCGTTATTATATCCCTATATGGCTTACTTGGTGTCGTGACTGCTCCAATATCCTACACCATGTATGAAAATACTACATCATATAATATTCCGATTCATCGGGTGAATGGGTCCAGTGGCTTCCTCAATGCAACAATTTTGGCAATCAATGGAACTGCTCAAAATGGAGTTGACTTTTTGCTTGTTTCAAATTCTGTGGTATTTGCACCTGGGCAACTTGATACCAGTATTGTAATATCTAGTATTAAGAGCAGCCCGATTTACAACCCCAATGGTCGTGGATTTATGCTTCAGCTTACTCAGTTTACTCTTGCAGCACCTTTGCAACCAGTGGTAGTTAATTTTACTGTGCTGGATGACCCAAACAGTTTAAAAATTCCGATGGTC
Organism: Thraustotheca clavata; assembly: GCA_002081575.1. Taxonomy (NCBI): domain Eukaryota; phylum Oomycota; class Saprolegniomycetes; order Saprolegniales; family Achlyaceae; genus Thraustotheca; species Thraustotheca clavata. The sequence continues at coordinate 17,633 of JNBS01000401.1, read as the reverse complement.
TGTACAAATATTGTTGTTGTACGAGCTACAGGTGCTTCAATTGCATTGCAATGGACACCACCTCTTTTTGGAGTTACAAACGATGCAGTATATATGATTTCACTGACTCCACTCAAAGGTGGTAACTCAAGGAATATGACATCAACGCAGCCTCAAGTTAGCATATTTCAGCTTTCACCAATGAGCAACTACATTGTTCAAGTAGCTGCTGTCAACTCCAAAGGAATTGGTCCCTTTTCGCCACAGCAAATGATTTCAACAACTGTACCAACTCCACCAGGTTCTCCATTAAACTTGATGGTCGTAAATAAAAATGCAAGTTCGCTTGTTCTCCAGTGGTTGCCACCAAATGACAACGGGGGTTTTTCGATAGTGGGCTACTCAATCGTGTTACAAGGACCGCAATTGCTGATATCTTTAAATTTGACGCAACCTACATCTTATCCAATTACGAATTTATCCGCCTCAACAACTTACACAATTTCATTGCGTGCTGTCTCAACAATGCTGGGAGAAATAACAACAATAACCTCAACAACGGCTCCCGGGCAAACGCCAACACAACCACCGGCTCCCGTTTTACTAAATTCGACGGGAGGTGCTCTTTACATGACAATTGTGCCCCCAATTGACACTGGTGGATTGCCATTGACAAATTACTCATTGTATTTCCGTTCTGATAATCAGCCTTTTCAGCTAGCCTGTTTTGGTTCCAGCACAAGTTGCGCTATCTATGATCTTGTGTTTAACACAGTTTACTTTGTTTATACGACAGTCAGCAATTCGGCAGTAAGTATATTTACTAATACGTTTACTTAAATTGTTGTCTAGGGGGTTAGTTCAGAAAGTATAATGACACCTTTCTCGACCAAGCCTTCGATGACTTTACCCAGTGCACCAGCTCTACCTGTTCTCATTACAGCTACACCTAGTTCTGTTTGGTTAAGCTGGGCTCCACCTTTAGACTTTGGTGGTACAAGTCAGCTCATTGGGTACCAAGTTCGCATGAGCTCATTTCTCCCAGAATTACAACAGTGGATACCTTCAGCGGCTGTCCAAGCAGTAACTTTACAAGCTGCAACACCATCAATTTCACAAGCTAGTGTGCTCAATTTACAAAGCAATACGAAATATGCGTTTTCTGTAGTTGCCTTAGGCCCAATTTCACTTTGTACGAATGGATTTAACCCTAGTCAAGTGCTTATCGTGACTACATTACCCCCGGTGCCGCCATCAGCTCCAATCAACGTATTGCAAGTGAGCTCTACTGGTAGCTCAGTTGCAATTAACTGGAGCCCACCTACGGACTATGGGGGCACAGAAATTCTCAATTACACAGTCACCTTAAGTCAAAAGAATGAAACTATTGTTACTTTGGCTATTCTACCACCATCGGTTCTGAACTACACACTTTTTGGTTTAGCCTCGCGCACCTCGTACCTCTTACTTGTTTCAGCATCAAATGCTGTTGGGAGTAGTCCAAATAGTCTTCCATGTAATGCCACTACCAGCTGGGCATCACCCCCAGGGCCACCAACAAACCTTACTGAATCACAATATGGTGGGGGGTTTATTACACTAACATGGCAACCACCAAATGACAATGGTGGAGCTGCATTATTAGGTTACAATGTCTATCGCAGCACAGCCATACTAGCTACCACGATAACAACGACTTTCTTTACTGACTCGAATTTATTGACAAACGGAAGTTCGTATATCTACTCTATATCAGCAGTAAATACCCAATACGAAGGAACACAAGCCACAATTCATGCATTCACGGCTGCTGCTCCAGATATGCCTAGCCCACCGTTCATTTCTATTCGTAATGTTACCGGTGGCTCCTTTGCAGTCAGTCTAACAATGCCATCAAATTTGGGTGGTGGTGTTGTGGTGTCTACTTTTTTACAATTATTTTTAAACGGGCAATTGATTTCCACTTCTCAATTGTCAAATCCAATTTTCTACGGCTTAAATGCAAGTACTAGCTACTTTGTGCAATGCTACGTGGTAGCCACCGGAGGAACGAGTTTACCTCAGAATTTTACATTGGCCACCACAGGATTATCAACACCTTCAGCACCTTTGGCTCTCACTCAGCAGGCAGTTCGCGGTGGTAGTGTCGATCTTTATCTAAATTCACCACTTGACTTCGGTGGTGGCCAAATTCAAATCAATTTGTATCAGCTAAGTAATGGTGGGGCGTTGACAAAACAAACTTACTCAGTGTCGACCACGGCATTGGTGACGATAACGGGATTGCTTGCAAACAATTTTTATCAGTTCTGGACTACTGCCTCTAATTCCGTCGGTGAGAGCTTGAGTAGCCCTGTACTAATTGTAGCAACTACGAATATCACATCACCAGGAATTGTTAGCCAAGTGAATTTACAAGTTGCAACATATCGCTCGTTAAGCTTGTCATGGCAAATACCAAATGATACTGGAGGCGACATTAATGGTATTCTGAGTTATAATGTCACTGTGGCTACTGCTGGTAATGTTTTACAAAACTTAATGACAACAAGTCCTGCCATTCAAATAAATGGTTTGGAGCAGAGCACCACATACACAGTTCAAGTGATAGCACTAAACTCAATGAATTATGGTCCTTGGAGTAGTCCTTTCGTTTTTACAACAGATTATGCAGTCCCTGGCATTTTGAACATGGCTGTGGCTAACGTTAGTATTCTCGAAACCATAGGTCAAGTTACAATCACAGTTCTTCGATCGAATGGTACTGCAGGCGACATTTCGGCTAACATCTCTATCGTTGCTGATAGTGCAATGGAAAATATTGACTTTGGTATGCCGAACTCATTGATTCTCAGTTTTGATGATGAAGTTGCATCTCAAACACTATCAATTCCAATCTATCACAATCCAGTATACAATAACCTTGCTCGGTTCTTCATCAGTTTAAGTGAAATCACGTCAGCTACTGGTTCTATAGGTAGCATGGCAACCACCACCATCTATCTGTTAGATTCTGGTGACGATGGTACTGTCAACTTTGGAAATGCCTTATATACATTATATGAAAATGATACGCTAGTGTCTATACCCATTGTGCGTTCAATCGGGACAAGCAAAAGTATATCGTTTGAGGTGTTTCTGACTTCACTAACCACGGCTGTAAAAGTCTTGACACCACTTATACAGTTAAACGATGGGCAATCTCAAGCCTTGGTCAATATTTCAGGAGTGCCAAATTTTGTTTTTGATTACCCATATCGAACAGCTTTACTAGGTATACGCCTTAGCGAAGGGAGTTTAGGGCATGTTGGTAGTGGAAATATTACTGTTCTACAGATTTTTGATGAAGGTGATGTATCAGCAGCCAATGACACTGCCCTTCCACCAATATTGATTAATGCAACTGGTGGGATGATGTACTTACAAGTCCAGCAACCAATTCATCCAGGGGGCTATAACCAGAACATCACGTATTACAGCATGACAATTTATTCGTTTCCTGCTATGCAAGTGCTAAGCGTACAGAATCAGACATCACCAATCTTTTCATTTGGAGGTCTCACAGCGATGACTACTTATGGTTTTTCAAATGCTATGTGGAATACAAATGGATTTGCATCTCTTGGAGCTAGTACTATTTGGTCTTCCAACTTCACAACTTCACAAATGTCCAGCCCTGGTCCACCTCAGAATATTATTCAAACTAGAGCTACTGGTGGTACAGTGGATATATGCTGGCAACCTCCTCTTGACACTGGTGGGGTACCAATCACAGGCTACATTATTTACAATGGGTCGATGACACCTGCATATAATGGGACGGGTAATGCAGAAACCTGCGCCCATATATCAGGACTAAAGTGGACAGCGGCCTCGAATTATTCTCTTTTTATTCAAGCTATTAACTTAGCAAGTTCCAAGTTAGCTACAGGGGCAGTTGCACCATTTTTGGCTACAACGGCAAATATTTCTTTGCCTAGTGAGCTTGTGCCCATTGTAACAACATCAATGGGGCCTGATGTAGTGGAATTGCAATTCAACTTACCAAAGGATACCGGTGGTATTGGCATTCTCAATTACACCCTTTATATTAACCAAACGAGTTCTTTCAATTGGGTCAATTACACAACACTGACAAGCCACCTTGAAATTACAGACCTTACAGCTTTAACCACTTATGTGGTTAAGTATACAGCGTCGAATATCAATGTACGAACATACACATATACTACGTATTAATTAACCTTTACTTTAGGGTACAAGTAATCCAAGTCCTGCAAGTTTCTTCACAACAACAGCACCAACTATTCCATCAGAACCATTGCTTCTCATGGTGAATTTAAATATATCAACGACTGGTGGATGCATTTCGTTAACTTGGTTGCGTCCAATATCTACTGGTGGTTTACCTCTAATTGAATATGCTGTGCTAATGTCGTCTGGAAATTCGACTGATTTTGCTGTGGTCTCTACTGTAGCCGCACCGCAACGGGCATCTACAATTTGTAGCCTTGTGCAGAATTCAACTTATACTTTTAAAGCAATTGCATATAACAGTGCTTCGTATTGTTATGGGGGTGTCAATGAATTGGATGTGAGTATACCATTGACAACATCCACAACTTTAGCAACTGTACCAGCAAATCAATCAGCCCCAGCAATCCAAGATGCTACTGGAGGAATGATTGCATTAGTATGGTCATCTCCTCAGGACACAGGAGGCATTCCGATTTCCGATTACATGCTTTACAGTATTACATCAACTGGGTTACTTCTCTTGGCAACAATTCCAGGAAGTTCAACTTTGAGTTACGATGTTTATGGTTTGAAAGTTGCAACAGCTTATCAATTTCAGCTGACATCCCAAAACGCTATTGGTACTAGTGGTTTGAGTCCAATTTTGACTGCGTCAACAATGAGCACCGCAACTGCACCAACTGCACCGGTGAATTTACGAAGCACTAATCAAACTGGTGGGGCAATTACGCTGCAATGGGACCCAATCTTGGATACAGGAGGTGTACCAATAAACAACTATTTTATATATCGCAATAGTATTCGCGTTGGCCAAACCAATGGTGACACAAAATTTACTGATAGTTCTGGGTTAACTATGCAAACCATGTATTCCTATATCGTGGCAGGATTTAATGGCCAATTTTACGGTAGTCAAAGTGACCCAATACTGGTATCAACGTCTTCTGCTACTTTGCCTACTGCGTGTACCAATTTTATTCTCATTGGCCTTGGGGGAGCGATCAATGCTTCTTGGAGCCCCGGCAGTGACACTGGTGGCACTCCAATAAATCGGTATATAGTTGTACTTTCGTACAATAATGCAGTTGTTAAAAACACCACTACGACAGTACCAACAATTCAATTCAACTTTCTCATGTCCCAAACAAATTATCTTTTGTCGATTCAAGCAATTAATGCAAACGGAACAGGTCCAGCTGCATCAGTCGTAGCATCGACAACACAACTTCGCCCTCCAGGTGACATTCAAACTCCGCCAATTCTTTCGTCCATATTTGGCGGGAATGTAACACTGGCAATGACACCTCCAACTAACACTGGTGGTGGAACTCAGCTCACATACATTTTATACCAAAACAATATTTTGGCTATGCAAATTCCTGTTGGGAATGGATCGACTCTGGCTACAGTTTATGGTTTGCAGGCTTTAACAAATTATTCATTTTCCTATGCTTGCCGCAATAACTTGGGACTTGGTGGACAAGGGCCAGCTTTAAAAGTAACTTCACTGGCGTTTAACGCACCTGGTAGCATACCATCGGTGCCACAAATTTTAACCGTGACATCCCGGTCCATTACTTTACAATGGCAACTTCCTACTGATACCGGCGGTTCAACAACACTTGTGTATGAATTACAAGCAATTGAGAGCCAAACAGGAATAATCCAATCATCAATGTGGATAACAAATTGGTTGAATGGAACAATTCCGGATTTAAGTATTCAAACAGCGTACAATATTCGCATTCGACCTTGGAGTATGGACAAAGCTTTTGCTGGGCCGTGGAGTGCAAATCAAACCGTGACTACTGCACTAGGCTTGGCTGGTTCGATTAGTTTTAACTCTTTGGCGTCATCAGTGATTAAAAATGCAACAGTGTTACCCGTCCCAATTATTCGTTCTGGTGGTACCGTCGGTAGTATCAACGTTGTTGTAAGTACACCAACGACATCTTTGTTGGGATCTCAATTTTACTTGAACAGTAGTAACCTGAGCCAGAAATCAATTATTGTAACTTTCTCTGATGGGCTCTCCTTTTACACTGTCCCCATTGGTATAATAAATGATGGCATTTATCGGGTTACACCGTCTACATTCCAATTACAATTGTCGACCTCTTCGACTCAACTTGGATCAAATACTACACTTACCGTAACATTGCTGGATGCAGGTAATGCCGGTAAAATCCGCTTTTTGAGTTCGTATTATGATGTTTTGGATACAATTGGTACTATGACTATCCCTATCGTACGATATGATGGTAATTCTTCGAACATTCAGGTGATGGCAAAAATGGGATCAAATGCGTCCAACGAATATATTGCACTTCCTGGTACTCACTTTCGGCTACCCACAACTCCAATATCCTTTGTCGATGGTCAGATGATTGCTAATTTGACTATAACTATTCGTAACACCAAAATCTATAGCTACCCATCTCTCGGATTCACTGTCCAGCTTTATATCTTTTCTGGTGGTGCCGTCATGGGAGATATTCAGCAAATCTTTATTACAGTCAATAACCTTGGTGCCAATTCTGCACCAGGGCCCCCACCAACGCCTACTGTCAACACTGTTACTGGTGGTGCCGTGCGATTGTACGTTAAATTGCCAATCAACTTAGGTAGCAATAATGCAACCATTGCATCATTTCAGTTTACTACGACAAATACCCAAACTTTGGCTGTCACTCAAACTATTATACCATACACTGGAAGCCCGTATATGTGGGTTGGTGGTTTTACTGCTAACACTCAATACTCTCTGACAGTAGCTGCAGCGCAATCTGCTTTTAACCTATATGGTTCGCCCAGTCCAGCAGTGATTTTTACAACAACCCAACCCTCTTTGGCAGGACCTGCTCAAAATATATCGATCGCCTCGCGCACCGGTGGAGCATTAAATGTTACTTGGAGCTTACCCATCGACACTGGTGGTACAGCCATTCTTGACTATAGGGTACAATGGATTGATGCTACAGGAGCCACCCAAGTACAACATCATATTTTCCACAATAATATAACATTAATAGGTTGCTGCGGTTGGGTCAAACAAGAGAAGTTTTGTCATTTATGGTTTAATTGCGAACAGCGCTTACCCTGTCCAAGTTCAGGTAATTTCTAGCACTGAAGTAAAATTTCAGAGTTTTTAGTGCTATAATGCTGTGCCAATTCCATTAACCCAGGGATGGGGCCCATTTAGTACACCAGTGTCTCTAAGTACAACAAAGGTTACCCTTCCAGGGACACTAAAACTCTACACTACGTCCGGGGCAACCACTGGTGGAAGTATAACTACACTGTGGGACCCGCCACTTGATACCGGTATATAAAGATTTTACTAAAATGTTTTCTAAATTGTTGTAGGTGGGGCCACCATTACTGGTTATCATGTATTTTTCAAAACGATGACTGCCACAAGCTATACACGAGCCAATTCAGCATTGATTACCAAGCAGTTATCATACACCGTGTCTGGACTACGTGCAGCAACAAACTATATGTTTAAGGTTGTTGCCGAAAATACTGCTGGGTCAACTCTGCTTGCGGGAACGTTTAATATGAGTTCTACTACAGCTACCGTATCTAGTTCGGCAGACTGTAGAACGAGTTTGTTCGGCGGTGATACAATTCTTCTCGGGGTATTATGAATTGAATATTATCTGCTAAAATAAGTTGTAGTCATCGCTTTTCACAGTAAGCCGAGTCGTCACATTAAGCGTCTTAACAGTTCTCGAACCCAATGCATATTCAACTGTAGTAAATGCCCGAGGCTATCGAATTGGGAAGCCAAGCAATGTCGTAACTCTTTCAACCACTGCGCCAACAATCCCTGCTGTAGCTCCTGCGCCAGTTCTAGTTCAAATAACTGGGGGTGCGGTCTATGCTACCATAGTCTCACCAGCAGATACAGGTTAACATTAAACCATACTTAAATAATTCATTCTCGGCCGATTAGGTGGTATTCCAGTGACAAGCTTTAAAGTTCAATTGTATGTCGTGAGCAACAACTCGGTTATCCAAGTATTAAAAGTAATTAAACAAAGACTGAATGATCATTGTAGGTTGATGCGACTGGCATTGGAAATTTGACGTACCTTGGTACCAACGCTTTGCAAGCCACAACTAGTGTCAAAATCAACAATTTGAGCCCGAACACTGCTTATTCTATTGCAGTTTTTGCTATGAACGCCTATTCTGGCTGTACAACTCGTCAACCAGATTACAGTTTGCCAACAAATTTTACAACTTCATCAGCAACAACTTGTGGCCCGCCTGAAAACCTGTACAGTATTTTGTCCACAGGCGCAGGTATGTCTTTGGCTTGGACTCAGCCATTCGACACCGGTGGCACACAAATCTTGTCATACACATTACAAATTTTCAACACGACAATTCAAAAGTGGTCGAATGTATACCAAAACGCGACTCCAAGTTATCGTATTGCTAATCTAGCAACTTCGACACACTATCAATGGCGACTACAGGCAACGAACATAATAAATATGTCGGTGTGGTCAATGGTCTGGAATCTGTCGACTTCGGGGGTTAGCCCACCAGGTCCATGCCTGCCACCAACAAATTCATCAACTTCGGGCGGTAAGATACAACTTACATGGGATCCGCCAGTGGACAATGGAGGCTCACCTGTCACTTCATATCTTGTAGCACAAGATGATGGGTCGGGTGGGGCATTCACATGGGCATCAGTTGGCACAAACACCTTTACAGCGTATGGATTGACAGCTTTATCAACCTACCGCTTTAAAATAATTGCAAAGAACGCCTTAGGGTCAGGTGAACAAAGCCCGATTGCATTTTTGACAACAGTAAATCCTTCACCACCATCTTTACCTGATAGTCCAAAAGTACTATCTGCAACTGGTGGCGCGGTTCAGCTAATGATTACACCTCCTCCTGATATTGGTGGTGTTGATCCTAGGTCTATTATATATCAAGTTTTCGCCAATGGACAAAACATTGCCAATGTTACTTATGCTCAGCTTACTGCAGCTGCAACTCCGCAACAATCCCGACGTTTAACAACAACTACAGGAATCACAGTTGCAAATTTAGACCCCAGTACAATATATCAGTTTGGTATTGCAGCCTTAAGCTCAGTGGGTGCAAGCACCCAATCAGCTCCAAATATGGCTTCAACGCAACCACCAACAGCACCAGTAGCACCAGCGACTCCTATAGCTGCTCAAACTTTTGGGGGATCACTTAATATACAATGGTCATCGCCAATCGATGAAGGTGGATCCCCCGTTGTATCTTACAAATTATATCAAATTGGAATATCCACAGCTGTGTGTTCTGGCTTGATTTGGTCTTGCTGGATCACCAATCTTACACCCAATACTGCTTATTCGTTTGCAGTCACTGCAACCAATGCAGTCAATGAGTCTCCTTACAGTCAAATATTAAAAGCAACAACAGCTTTCACGACTCCACCTACATCTCCACGAAACTTGGAGCTCATTTCAGTGGGTAGTGCTGGCACAATTGCAAATGTAAAATGGGACGCTCCACTTGATACTGGTGGTGTAAGTCTTGCTTACTATAAACTTGTTGTGACAAATACTAACTCGGGGCAGTCAAGTACATTTGAGACACTCGATGGAGCCACAACTTCGTACTCACTCACTGGCCTTGCAACTTCGATGAGTTATACTTTAACAATTGTTGGTTTAGTGCACCGTACTATTTTCTAATGTATTTGTAGACGGCATGGAATGCCCAATTTAGCTCAAGTCCAATTAGTCAATCATTGGCATTCTCAACACCAAGTGGCACTGGAGCACCCGCTGCACCAACACAGGCTTGCGGTAAGAGTTTATGCATATCATTAAAGTCACAATGAAAATAGTGTCCAGCACGACGATGGGTTTGGTATGGGCTCCTGTTGATGGAAGTACTAGTTATAACTTGTATCGTGGGAGCACGAAAATTTCAGTCTCGACACCGTATTACACTGACACCGGCCTCACCGCTTCAACGCTATACACATACAAATTGTATTGGATCAATTCTCAAAATACCGAAAGTCCTCTTTGGGCCACTGCCTCGTTCAGTACAAACAGTGCTGCTGACTCGACATGCATTGCACCAGTCGGATATGTAACTCAGGACTCATACTCGAATAATTTAGTGAAGCAGTGGACGATTCAACCAATTGGTCTATTCGACAGTATACGCCTTAATGTATTAAGACCAAGAGAAAATTTTGCTAATTTTGTTTAGGTTGTACAATTTGATACTGAATGTGACCATGACCCAGTGCGAATTGAACAATGGCCATTCGATGGAAGTAAAGTATTGTGGAAAGGAGGTTGCACGAGGGTGGGCGATTTCAGTATTTTCAGCAGCACTGCCAATACTCCGCTTCGCATTTTCTTTACTTCAGATCCAAGCGTAACAAGGTCTGGATTTAATATTAAGTATGTTGTCAATGGAGATGCACCCGCATCATCAAATATAATGTGTCCAACTACAGCAAATTCACTTTGCACCGCTCATGGTCGGTGCACTGCTTCTGGACGCTGTGATTGTAATTTGGGTAAATCTACACAAATAGCTTTTGCCATAATTCTTGAATAGGTTTTACAGGAGAAGATTGCAGTAATCGTTTGGTCTGTTGTGCCAACCCAGCAATTTGCTCTAACCCAGTCTGCCAATTACCACCTCAAAAAGTAATTCTTGTGTCTCCCGATACCGGCGATGATACAAGTGGAACTGGTCAAATGATGGACACTTCAGAAGTGTCAGGAACAGCAGCAAAACCTTTTGCAACGTACGGTTCTACTGCATAACTTGTTTATTGACAACTTTGTAGATTGACTAAAGCTCTGTCTGTAGCCACTGACACATCAACAATATTTTTATATCCTGGTACTTATACTTCAGTGAACTGCGGTCAGATGCTGGTGCAACGTAAAATAACAATCCAAACTCTCCTTGGCTCCAACTACACAACGCTTTCGTGCTCACCCACTTTTGGTTTTGATTTTTCTCAATGCACAGCTTCAATTACTGGACTTACAATTAGCTATACCAACCGACACCAATCCGGTGCTGGTATTGCTACAGCAAATTCGATTGTAAACCTTCAAGATGTTGTTGTGCACAATGCATCTTCTTCAGCCAATGGAGGTGGTTTATATATCACCAGTGGCTCAACAGTAACTTTAAATGGATCAGTAATCACTCACTCGTCTGCACTTCTGGGTGGTGGTATTTATTTGGATTCAAGTCAACTGGTGCTAATAAACTCGGTACTCACTGCAAATATTGCCAACAATGGTGGCGGCATATATGGTAATGCTGCTATAAGCATTTATGGCGATAACACCAGCTCTGTTCAATCCAACACTGCTATTCAATGCGGTGGTGGATTGGCCATGGGCAGTGGTGCAAGCGACATATCTTTGCTTAGCAGTCTAAATCTACAATCCAATTTAGCTTCATTTGGTGGTGGTCTTTGCTTACTTGGAGATACTGCAAATGTACAATGGAATCGCTTAGCTGTCATAAATAATAATGCAACTACAGTTGGCGCTGGTGCTTATTTATCCAGCAAAATTAACGTGACAAGCTCCAATTGTTCTTTTGTTGGCAACCAGGCATCACAAAATGGCGGTGGACTGTTTATCAATGGTACAGGACAACTCATATCATTTGATTTACTGACAATCACCCAAAACCAAGCAGGTAAAAAATTATTTTAGAGCTAAGGATGAAATAATGTTTAGGTAATGGTGGTGGGTTGTACATTGCGCAAAGTTTGTTTAACTTGTCGAAGTTAATTATATCAAATAACTCTGCAAATAATGGTGGAGGTTTACTTGCAACTCGAAGTTCGATAGCTATGAATGACATCAGTATTATGTGCAACAATGCCACTGTCACCGGTGGAGGCTTGTGCATTTACAGTGGTTCGACTATTTCTGGATCAAATCTTCTAGTTGCAAACAACTCAGCATATTCTGGTGGAGCTCTCAGCTTGAGCCAGTCAAGTTTGACTGGAATAACAATAACATCCAACAATGCAACTTATCAAGGCGGTGGTGGTTTGCTTACTACAAATGCAAACCTTTCGAATGCTCAAATTCTCTCAAGCTCATCAACTTTCAATGGTGGAGGTCTCGCAATTGAAAACAGCACTTCAAGCACACTTACAAGTGTATTCATTTCGGATTGCTCATGTGGAGCTAGTGGGGGTGCTATGTCAGTTGTAAACAGTTCAGTACAGCTTGTTAGCTCGGCTATGCTAAAATGTTCAGCATCCAAAAATGGTGGTGGTTTATTTGCCTCGGCAGCCACGGTCGGTGGTAATATTACAATCTCGAATTGCAAAGCAGTCGTCTCTGGTGGTGGTCTCATTGCTACAGGAACTGTGTATTTAAGCTCAGTTGCAATTACATCTTGCCAAGCTGCTAATGGTGGTGGTTTGTCGGCTTTGAGCAGTGCTTTATTTTTGTCTAACTCTATCATTTCGCAGTCCACAGCTACGAGTACTGGTGGTGCACTATATGCATTACAAAGTACATTAACGTTGACTTCAGTGCATTTGACAACAAGCCAAAGTTCAATATTAGGTGGTGGAATGGCATTAGTTCAATCGGTGGCTCGTCATTCAACACTTCAGGTTGATCAGTGTAAAACTAACGGAGATGGTGGTGGATTTTCACTTACCTCTTCGACATTGACGCCATTAACCAACTCGGATGTAGCTGTAATCCAGACAAACACTGCAAGCAGTGGTGGCAATGGTTTTGTCGTTGGTACGTCTACGGTTAGTTCATTACAACTACAAAATGGATATGCTGGTGTTGGCGGTGGCATCTATATACTAAACGCTGAAGCAAGTCTGTCTAAATTAACTATTGAAAGCAACAACGCAACATCAATCGGTGGCGGTATGTATGTCAAAGGATCAACAGCTACATTATCTTTATCCACTGTCACTAAAAATCGAGTTTTACCTGGTATGTACGGTGGTGGAATCGTGCTTGATAATGCTTTGGTGTCACATAACACCATGATAATACAAACCAACATTGCTCCACATGCTGCAGGTGTCTACGTGCTTGGTGTCTCAACTTTCCAAGGAACAGGAACTGTTGTCATTGCAAACAATGTTTGTTCTGCTTTTATGTTCACTCAAATGTGTGGAAATGGTGCAAACTTTTATGTGGGTGCATCAGCAAAAGTCACTGCTAGCGGACTTTCTTTAACTAATGGTGTGAGCTACTATGGTGGAAGTGCCTATATTGCATCACCTGGACAGTTAACTTTGAATAATGCTATTATCACTAACAATACTGGGATTATTGGTGGTGGTTTGTTTAGTTCAATGAGGTCTATCGTCACAGGAACTTATCTTGTTATAACAAACAACATTGCAAGTGAATATGGTGGTGCTATTGTTGTGGCTGGCAGAGACAATATGAATCCATCTGGATCAAGTTCTATAAGCCTGACAAAATGTACATTTACCAACAATACAGCCAGTGCTGGAAACGGAGGTGCAATTCAAATTACATTTGCCAATATGACAACATATGAAGTCACAATATCGGACAGCAATTTACAAAGTGGCCATGGTGGAGCAATAAGCATTGATATAAATTCAAATGTTGTTCTTGCTACAACGAACATGACCAATAATCAAGTTGACAAGGACCACGGTGGTGGGGTAAGTCTATTATATTGTTTACTCTCATGAAACATGTTAGTCGGTTTATATAGCTGGTGGAAGTCAAGTCACAATATCCCAATCATACATCACAAGTTCATCAAGTTTAAGTGACGTACCTATTACTGAAGGTGGTCTTTTTTACATCACTGGAAGCTCAACGGTGGTTCACTTTAATCAACTAAAATTAATACATGGACTCGCTTATTTTGGTGGGGCTGTATATATTGATGCAGCCAAGCTTTACATATCGGAATCGAAAATTTATGGGTGTGCCGCCACTGAGTTTGGTGGTGGGCTTTATCTCACAGATTCTGCCTTTGTTCAAATCAAAGACTCTTCAATTGAAAATAGCGCAGCGCATTACAATGGCGGCGCTGTCTACCTCCAAGGTTCATCTGTGCTCAAGTTATACACAACAAAACTCTTTATGAATACTGCACAAGATCAAGGTGGTGGTGTCTTTTTGGATATTGGCAATGCTAATAAACTACAAGTTGATACCTGTATTTTTGACTCTAACTTGGCCAGCGGTCTTGGATCAGGTAAAAAAGTTTTCCAAAGCTTTATCTAATGTGTATGATAGCACTATTCGGAAGTCGAGATACAGTGACCAATATCACAAATTCATCCTTTATTAATAATGGTGGGCTTACAATATATGGATATAATGAAGGTGGGCCAGTGTACTTTGAAACAAGTTTTGCAACAATTACAACAACAATATTCCAAAACAACATCGCAATAACTGGAGGTGCACTTGAAATGTACAGCCTTGCGGTGGTCTACTTAATTGATTGCTCTTTTATAAACAACACTGCCACCACTGATGGTGGGGCTATTTACCAAAACAACGGAACACTAATCGTTCGAAGTACTACATTTAGAGCAAACATTGCGACCATCAACGGTGGTGCTGTAAGATTGGAAGACTCTGCTTTATTCATTTGGGACAACATCCATCTTGATATTAACACGGCAAGTGCAGGAGGAGGCATTTTCCTGACGGACAAGACATCGGTAACTTGAATAGTTCATTCACTATTAAACTTTGTTTAGGTCCAAGGCAATGGTGGTGATGTCACACTCAATTCTGCTGAACTTGGTGCCGGTTTCTACTTAACTGGGCATGCCTCAATGACAGTGAGTGATGTGGCAATATCTCAAAATAAGGCAACTAACACTGGCGGTGGCTTCTACCTTAATACAACAAACGGGGTTACTCACCAAAGTATAACATTCACGTCAAATTTGGCTCTTCTTGGCAGCGATGTATTTTGGCGATATGGCAAGAATGCCCCAATTTACTCTTGCTCGGGGTGTTTATACAGCAAAGAAAAGTCTCTAGCCACTGATCCAATGCAGCTTTATAAGGGTTGGTGGCCAACTAATGTTACAAGTGGGGTTGAAATGACTGCAAACTTATCTGCATCGGATGACTGGTATAATTTAACTGGACAACCTTGGCCAACAATAATTACTCAAGACTTTTACAATAACACGAGTATTTTAGACTCAGTGACTAATTGCCAAATCATGAGCCACCCAAATGAGACGGATAAAATTGATGTTAAACCTACGAGCCAAAAATTTGCAGTCAAAGGATATGTGACGTTCGACAAAGCAGAAATACAAGCAACAGCAAAACCAAATAAATTTCGTTTGCTTACAACATGTACACTATACAATGGATTTTTGCTTTCACAAGAAATTGACATTCAAGTAAATCCATGCGATGATGGATATTCTTTAAATTCAGGGTATCATGGTGCAATTATGTTCACTCTTTAATATTTCAAAATAGGAAATGTGTCAAATGCTCCCAAGGAAGCTTTAGGTATAAGATATTTCTTTTATACAAATCTCATAAAATGGTAGTCTTGACGGTATAAGCTGTCATTCATGTCCTAATGGAGCATCTTGTGTTGAAACAACACTCGAGGGTAATGGTGCATCATATTCAGGGGTAGATTTTCCCTCGACTCAAACAGGTTTTTTCTTACAAACAGCCCCTGCATCAAAAATAAGTGGTTTGTGTGACGATAAATCTTCATTTCAAAGTGGTGATCCATGCCCTGGTGGCACACCAGAAACACGAAAAGATAGAATTCGTTCATGCCTCAATGCCAGTACATTTAGTCAATATTGGCCGTCTGACCGAGTTTTTACATGTTCTTCTGGCTATAACTTTTACACTTGCAACGTAAGCATAGCTTATCAAATAAAACTAACTTGCATTAGGTGGCATCTGCTTGTCTTCCAGGTATTGGCAAAAGTCTTGCTGATGACCAGAGCGCCAAATGTGCCTACGGATTTGAAAATGTTCTCTGTTCATCATGCATTGCAAACTATGAAAAACTTGCTGATGGCTCGTGTTTTGGTATTAAACATATTTTAGTTGCATTTTTAACGTTGCCATTAGCATGTACACCATCATCACCAAATGCATTTTATGCATACCTTTCTGTACCAATTATCATGTTTGGTATCGTAATATTTGGTTTATATGTGTACTTAAAGAATGGGACTGACGCTGTTCAAATGGCACATGCAAAAGCAGCAAAGAATAATATACCATTTGCTTATTCAAATAACAGTGAAGAAAGCCCCAAGACAAAATTGCAGCAAATTCGAAGGCGACTTTGGAAGGGTTTAAAGCGTTTACTTAAATTCCGTAATAACTCTCTTCGCTTCCGCAAAACACCAAAAAATTTAT
The DNA here is from genome assembly GCA_002081575.1 of Thraustotheca clavata. Lineage (NCBI taxonomy): Eukaryota > Oomycota > Saprolegniomycetes > Saprolegniales > Achlyaceae > Thraustotheca > Thraustotheca clavata. Next base: position 981 of record JNBS01000401.1, on the reverse strand, counting down.
TTGGTATTAAACGAAGTCGGCCACCTTTGGTGTCAATTAGTCCTGAAAAGTTTAAAATTCTTGTCACCTTTTTTCAAATATTTGCCAATTTCAAAGACAATTACGATGTTTCATGGCCATCTCGAGTATCAGAGTTTATGCAATTCTTTCTCAAGTTTAATTTCAGCTTCTTGGCAATTCCACATATTGATTGTGTATTCAATTACAGCTTTTACACAGATTTTGAGTATGCAATCTCTTAATTATTTTTGACAACTTAACTTTTTTTAGGCTTACACTTGGTTTTACTGTTGTAATATTTGTATGTCTATGGCTAGCTTATCGAGCTGGTGTATTTCTATATCAACGTAAATTACATCGAATTCCTCGACATTGCACCAAATGTGGTTTGCCAAATTGGGATTTGGCACCTCGACAAATAACATCACGTTTAAGAAGAGCTAGTTCATTACCTGGTGAAAATGCTTCTTGGTTTAAAAAAGTATGGTACAAGCTTCGGAATTCACTTGAAAAAGATGACATGATTGAAGTGTTACCGACATATTCAGCTACACATCGACAATGTCCAACTACAAGAATGCTTGAAAGTGAAGCTATTAAGAAGAAAACAATTCATACAAATATCCGATTGTGGCAGGCTCGAATTCGACTTCGTATGAATTTCCACACTTATCAAAACAAGTGCTGGAAAATCTTCTTTTGGCTTGCACTTGTTTTGTACCCTGCAGTCAGCAAAAAAATTCTTGATTTGTTCAATTGTATGGAAATTGGACCTTTGCACTACTTGGTAGAGGATATGAATTACATTTGCTATACCAATAAATGGTACTTACATGCAGGTTTTGGTGCTGTTGGTATTCTTCTTTGGGTTATTGGTACAATTATTGCTATGTGATTTTGCTTATTTGATATTAGGTGTTCCTGCTCTATGTTATATCATTCTTTTACGAGAACGATATAATGGAGTTCGTGCCCGAATGG
>JNBS01000400.1:0-22671 GCA_002081575.1 Thraustotheca clavata | reverse complement strand
AATTGAAGATGTTGTTTTCTCGTTTGCGGAATAGCTTGAGGGAATAAATCCATTGACATCAAGTAAACAAGTTTTTCCATTCGAAGACTAGTAGTAAGTAGTAGTTTGAGCATTATCAGAGATAATAAGTCTATGAAATATTCCCTAAATTATTTAAAGATAACATCATATAATGCATATTTACATTCATAATAAGAACGATCAGTGTGACCAACGTGAGTAAAACCAGAGCTCCGGCAATTGAGTTTGATATAATTCAGCCAAATGCTTCAAATTCTTTTTTCGATTTTTCACTATCACGTCTGTTCCAAACACACTTGGTCCAAATGCAGCGCATATCCCATAATAAATTCAATTCTTGTCAATCAAAGCAAATGATTCAGGAATATTGTCATTGATATAAATATTGTTCATCGTTCATCTCACGTCATCGCCTTTCATTTATAGATTTCTTTTTAAAATGACAAATTACAATTACGATTAAACTCCCTGCAAAATTAGTCCAAAAACATCAATTACATCGCTCCAAATTCCTCATTTAATCACTCCAAACTTGAATCACTCTCCGAGCATTCAAAATTCCTTTATATCATTCAAAACTTGCTTCCATCGTGCAAAACTAGATGAATTTCACGTTTTCAATTTATTTTTCCGCAGAATCTCCATCAAAGTTTGATATAATCACTTATAAAGCCCATTCAACCCATCAAATTCCATATAATCACCTAAATCCCATTATAATTGCTCGAAATCGCACTAAATTCAAGTTCTCCCACTTAACTTGTGCTCAGAATCTCCAATTTCCTTCATTTCTTAGTACCCCATCTCTCTCACTCGCTTCTTCTCTCTTTCCTGTTCATTTCATAGCCTCCATCCCATTCTTCTTCCTATTCATCCTCTTTCTTCGCTTGTACGTGAATATTTGCGCGCCAAAATAAAAATGACAAAAAAATTCGATTCATTTTTCGAAAAGAAGCGAAGATGGACAAGGGAACGATCCGATGGATTCCAGACGCTGAAGTGTCGCTTTGCCGTGCGTGTGGACTTCTTTTCGACTGGGTACGACGCAAGCATCACTGCAGGTATGTTCACGTACAAAAATGGCGAAATTTGGAGCTAAGTTGACGTAGATATTGTGGTAAGATCGAGGAACGAACGAATCCAGGAATATTAAGACTTTAGGACACGTTTTCTGTGATCTATGCACACAATTTCGCTGTTTAATACGTGAAGATAAGATCCTGACGTCTCCAGAGAAGAGATATTTGTCTGTGAACGCATTTAACCCACAAAGAGTGTGTGAACCATGCTATAAGCTCTTACTACCAGATCAAGCAGTGCTTTGTAGATAAATAAAAAGAAAAGAAAGCTTAAGAACTGTAGGTGAGACATCAAGCAATGCTGTACAGCCCAATTCGATTAGTGAATCGGGATCCAAACGATTCTTAAACAGGTAGAGATCCATATATGATGAAAATGATTGTTTGTAGCCCATATTCGTTCACGTTGAGAGAAGAAATTCGTAAAGCTGCGTATAGTGTCAAGAATTTTATGTATGATGGTGTGATTAAAGATCAATCGATTCCATTGCCACTTGTGACAAACGCAAAAGGCATTGCGGTAGTGAAAATGAGTTTATTTTGTGATTAAATTGAGAGTAGTTTTTGACAGTGCTTAAAGCGGGATTTGTTGTTACTGGAAGAGTTGGCACCGGATTAGTTATTGCCAAGTTACCTGATGGATCCTGGTTTGTTGCTTTGAAAATAAATGGAATTGCTCATGATTGAGCATTGTAGGTCAGCTCCATCCGCTATTGCTACTGCTGGAATTGGATGGGGAGCTCAAATTGGAGGTGGTGTGACTGATTTTGTCATTATTCTTAACACTCGATGTACACTTAAAAGATGTAAAGCTATCTTTAATGTTACTGTGTAGCTGCTGTGGATACGTTTTGTGCTCAAGGCCAAATTAATATGGGAGCTGAACTTGGTGTTGCTGCAGGTCCGCTGGGTCGTGTAGCTGCTGGAGCTATGGAAGCTGGTATTGCTCTACGTAAAAGTTATTGGTTTTATACATTTTGTAGGTCCTGGTGGTATCGCTCCATGTTATTCATACTCTCATTCAAAAGTGAGCTATTCAGATTTAGCAGAATTTAATTGTATTGACAGGGACTGTTTATTGGGATTTCTATTGAGGGCTCAATTGTTGTTGCTCGTCCTGATGTCAACCGTGAGTTTTATGGTAAATCAGTGACTGCAGCAGAATTGTTAAGTGGTCAAGGTAGCTATATTGATTATGCGATAGCAATGTTATTGTTTTGGATAGAACGTCGACCTGTTGCTGCACAACCATTGTATGATGCTCTACTGGCAGCAACACAAAGGTAGTTAGTTGACTAGGTTATTATTAAGATGAATTAGTCCTGCAAACGGAATGAATCGAGATACATTTTTAGCATCGAATACCAGTAATTCTTCATCGTCACCAAGTGCAAGTCAAAGTCACCGACAGTCGATGCCTGCACCAAGTTCTGTAGCTTTGTAAGATTGTATTCAAAAAGGTTCTTTCATATTACTGGATGGTGTTGATTCTCTTCACGCTTAACCCATTATACGAAGACATTTTTTAGATCCTCACTTATCGTTATGATTTGTACACTCAAGAAAACTCCTTTATCTCAAAGTACAATAGAATTTTGAAGGAGTTTATTACACATTTGACACAACGCCATTTTGGATTTGGTAATTTTGCAACTTTATTCACCAGTGTTGCACTGAAATGTTGATTAAAGCGCCCAGATAAACAAATCGCTCCCAATCGACATGTCCTTCTCTTTAAGACAGAAACTATAGCCATACCACCAGCATCCGTCAGTTGGTTGCAAATCAAATTACTTTCACGTGGTCCGTCCTTTTGATTGTGTAAGCCATCGCCAAAGCACCTTCAAAGCCAATTCGATTAGAGTTAATTGCAAATATTTCAAGACGATGGACCTCCTTGCTTAATGCTATAGCACCGACACAAGTGATTTCATTCCAACAAAGATAATGCTCAGAAATCCTTAGGCCATTTGTCATTGCTTTTGCTATTTCGATCGCTACATAATCGGCAAATCCTTGATCTCTTAATTTGAACACAACCAACTTAGAGCAATATGGTAACACTTGCATCAAGGTTGTAGCTTTACCATCGTCAATTTTGTTATCAATTAGAGCCACTTCATTGAGACGAGGCAGTAAAGCTGCTATTTTCTTACAAAACTCGACATCAAGTTTATAATTCGCTATTGACAATATTCCAAGCTTTGTCCATGCAATCATAGTGCCGAAATACGATGCTAAATCTCTAATGAGGTGTCATCATTGCAGAACTATTATCGGTGGGTTGCACACAATTAACATCGATCTGCCCAATACGTTTAACTTTACACTTATCAATACCAATTTGTCAAATCCGAAACAATAGGGATTTTGCGAAGGAAGCCACTCCGGACAACTTTTGTAATATTGAGAGAGATAACGAGGACTTTCAAGTGAAATATTGTAAAGAGTCAATTTAGATGGTTTATTTCGACTAGACCATAATGCAAGAAGTATTGTCATTTCTTCAGTAAATTTGTGATTGCATAAATTACCAGCCATGGATAATGATATCAACGATGGAAAAGTACATAATTTCTCAAGAAACATTTCATTTTCATTTCCAAAAGTTTTCCAATCTATATCAAGTTGTTGGAGATTTACAAAATGTTTTTGATATCATAAAAATCAAACACAGCAGGAATAGGTAATCTTTTACTTGCATCAATTTCAATCGATAAGTATTTGATTGTAAGCCACACGCGCAGATTGCATCATAAAATTAAATTGATACAGCAACTTTTGCATTGGGAAAATCATCTATACATTGATATGGCGAACTCTTACTAACCAAAGGAAAGATTGAAATGCATTTTTGAAAAATATCAACGATTTCACGCTTTGGTGCTTCTGTAAGACAAAAGATAGACCATAAATTACTTCGATAACACGTTTCAATATCATGACATATACTTTCAACTTTTCCATAGTAAACAAATATATGATGAAGGTACTTTAATTCTTTTGTTAATGCATTGGATGGAAATGCTATTAAAGTTCTAAATACTTGAGAAGGAGTTGTCATGAATTTTACAATATCCTCAATCACAATAGCAATTAATAAAATATGAAGTCGTTGGTATCATAGATTTATTGATGGAATTTGACTTGAAAATACCGAATTATAAGAAAAGACTGAAATAGAAAATGTACAATTTGTCATTATACGAACAATTTTTAAACATTCCAAGAGTCTCTTATTTCCTAATGGAAGTCGATGCAAATGGGATGGTCATTGTCCCCAAACATATATTACAAAACGTTGTTGATGGTACAAAGACTTTACTAAGTGAAAAACGAGTTCTTCATCAAAAATTGGATGAAATGAACCATCGTGTATTTACACTTGAGCGTCAATTAGCAGACCAACAACTTAAACTTGAAGCAATGCAACAATCTACCAAGTCTTCTGGTGCAATTACGGGTGCTAGTGTTAATCGATTTAAACAATTAACTCTTCAAGTGATTAAAGACCACCAAAGACAAAATTTGGCGCCAAAAGAAAGTGATGCAATTCAAGTTACTGTTGCTAAAAAAGATGAAGAAATTCATAAATTAAAGCTCAAAACAAATGAAGTAAGTAGAAGTAACTTTTGTATCTATGTGATATATTTGTAGTTGGAGTCACTTTTACAAGCTACACGAGCAATTACACATCAAACTGCTCATCGTGAAGTTGTCATGTCAACTTTAAATGCAGCTAGAAATCTTGTATCTGCTCGACGATATTCATTAGCTTTATGCAATGAAACTTCGACATATATGACAGTATATTCCATGTCTGTAGTTGTGTCGGATGAACTTAGTTTTGACTTACATAAAAAGCCACCGATGCTTGAAGATGAAGGTACTTCATTATTAGATGGAACAACTACGTTTGGACAAGTCATTTTGGTAAGAATAATATTTGTATCTACTTTGTTAATATTGTTAAATAGACTGACACATTATATGATTCATTGCAAATTAGTGCTTCTGGCAAATTTGAAAAGCAAATGGAAGAACTTGATTTTGTTCCACATTCATTACTATGTATTCCTATTCGAAATGCACACAGTGCTGTCCTTGGTACTTCATTGTAATTATTCTACTAATAATTTTACTTTTTAAAGGCGCTTTTCAAGTCATCACCCAACGCCAACATGTAGATGAATATCGTCAAAATCAAGTATTTACTTCTTTAGACAAAGAACGGTATTGATTTGGTTCAATGGTGTATTTAAATGTACATTATAGATTGGAGCATTTGTGTGTTATGACAGGATCTGCAGTAAACTTTGTAATTACAAATTAATTGATTGATATCTTGTAAAATAGGTTTGGAATTTACGATTATCAAAAGAAAGACAAACTGCTCAAGATCGTATTGAAATTTTACTTAAATTGAATCGAAGCATTGCTATTGAAATTGATCCTGTTAATGTCCTTGAGAAAATTATGGATGTGTCCTATGAACTACTTCATGTCGAACGAATATCGTTGTTTATTAAAATTGAAGGCGAGACTGATTTATTCGTCTCTCATGCATGTGATGATACAAAAGGACGATATATTTCAATTGAACGTGGCATTGCTGGTCTTGTTGCTCGAACTGGTTGATCAAAAATAGTTAAAGTTATTTCTAATATTTTTATAGGACAAGTAGTCACAACAAATGATGCAGCAAAACATCCATGCTTTGACAAGGAATTGGATGCAAAAATGGGATATAACTCAAGAAAAGTACTATGTGTACCAGTAAAAGACCCGATGGGAACTATTTTAGCTGTTGTCGAAGCAGTCAATAAACAAGATAATACTGACTTTACCATCGAAGACACCCTATTTCTGAGTTATATTGCAGAGGTAATAGATTCATATATAACATTGCAATAATTGGTGTAGGCTGCAGGAATTTCATTACACAAATCGTACCTACACAATGAAGTTATGATATCTCAAAAACTAAGTGAAATTCGCTTACAATTAAGTGAGTTTATTACTTCAGATACTGATATTCATCGTTTGACTGATTTGATTATGGTACAAGGAAAACGTGTTATGGTAAAGCAACAGAAAGCAATTTTTTAAATATGATTAGGAATGTGATCGATTTGGTTTTTTGCTGGTTGATCATTTAAAAAATGAACTATGGATTACATCAACTAACTCACATGATGGCGAACAACTCACTGTACGTCAACCTATTTACAAAGGTATTTCTGGTTTAGTTGCTACTACTGGTGAAGTTGTCTGTACAAGAGATGCATGTAATCTTTGATTCACATATACCATATAAAGTTATCTTTTGTAGACACTCACAACTTATTTGATCCAACGCATGATCAAATGACAGGTTATCGTACAACTAGTGTTTTATGTGTGCCTGTATTTGAAGAAAATGTTGCTATAAATCCTAAAGTTGTGGCAGTGGCCATGTGCATTAACAAACTACAAGGTGATCAAGTGATTGCATTTAATAGTGGTGACCGTAAAACAATGAGTCGCTTTTGCAAAGAAATTCAATATGCACTTGGCAAACTTTCTCTTGAAGTGTGCTACTTTAAAGTATTTGTACTTGTATTATATCTCTAGTGATTCATAATGAATTAGGTTGTCAGTGATAAGCAAGGAAATGAGACTGAACAAGTTACTGAAGCAGGAATTATATCATCTTTATTACAAAAACATAGTCGACAAGCATCGACTTTAAATAAATACGAGGATCCAAAGCTTGAAAGACTACAAAATGATGCATTTGGACGTGATATTGAAATAAACTCTCGGCCAGAACTTGATCAATGGGATGTTGATATTTTATCATTTAGCTTCAGTGAAGTTATGGTATCAGCTCAAGCACTTTTTAAAGCGTATGGATTTGTTGATCAATACTTAATTGCTCCAGATAAACTCCAAGCTTTTGTGGCTAGTGTAGCTCAGCACTATCGGGCAAATCCTTACCATAATTTTTATCATGCTTTTCAAGTAATGCATGCTACTCATATCCAAGTGAAAATGTACGCACGAAAGCTTTTACCTAGCTTGGACATTTTCTCTATGTTTATTGCAGCACTTTGCCATGGTAAATAATTGGTATAACCTTGGTTTATCAAAAATTATGATAGATATTGATCATCCAGGCAACAATAATGAATTTGAAGTTAAATGTGTGAGTTCTATTGCATTAACTCACAATGATGATGCTGTACTTGAACGACACCATTGTCGAGTTGCTTTTATCATCTTAAACACATCATCAACAAATATACTGGAGAAATTATCCCCTGAAGGTTTTCGTCAAGTTCGTCGTAATATTATTCGATGCATTATGGCTACAGACATGACAAACCATTTTACTCAAGTTAAATCACTGGAAAAAACGAATCGAGCTACATGGACAGATCCAAGCAATCGGTATATATATTGATTTACTTTATTTTAAATTGATGTAGACCATTTCTGATGGAAATTATTGTCCATAGTAGTGATTTAAGTGCTCAAACACTTCCATTTAAATTAGCTCTTAAATGGGGCGATCGTGCACTAGACGAATTTCAAAATCAAGCTAAAGAAGAAGCTGATATGCATTTACCAATTGCCCCGTTTATGGAGAATTTAAATAGCAAAGCAACACGATTCAGTGTTCAATCCAACTTTGTATGCTATGTACTCCAACCAATGTGGCAGGGACTTGTTCTTGTTGCTCCAACACTTCAGGTATATTTTGATATTGAAATTTTCTTAATTGATAAATTAGTTTTATATTGAATCACTTGAAAAGAATTTGGAGCACTACCGTCAAGAATTAAATGAATTAAATCGTCGCAAATCTACTATTTAGAATCAGTACAAGTCAATAAAATCTGCATAATTCAGTTTGTGTGCGTTAGTATGCAAATTGTGTCACTAGTAAAACCCAACTAGAGTTTGTTAAATGTAGCAAACTTTCAAATCAATGACGAAGTGCATTACACGTTTGTTGATTAGACTATTAACTATACACTGGCGAAACATTATGCATCATTATTCAGATTTTAACCATATCAAAGTCTAACTTAAAATACATTGAGAATTAAAGATTTTGTCATTAATGGTCCATTTGCAGCATTTATATTGTCCTCTATTAACTGCAGCAATGAAATTTGGGGTGCTTGCTTGACCAAATCCTTAATATATTTTCTATCTCCTGCATCGTAATTTATTGACAAATTTACTTGTCCCAATCGGTGTGCCCAATTTACAAGACTATTTATCATCGCAAGTATGCCCCGAAGAAAGGTGAGTGGATTGTATCTCATATCTATCATTTTTATATGCCGAGTTTTGTCCAAAGTATCTGCAAAAGCATTCGCTCCATCCAATCCGATACAATTAAAATGGAGTTCGATACCATCAAGTTTATAAACAATTTTACTGAGTTCCAAAGCTACAATACATGAAATCCTGTTAAAAATCAAATTTAGATGGGATATGGTACGTAATTTCTTTGGAATTTTAATTGTAGCTACATCTAATAATTCTTGTTTGGAGAGTTCTTTTAAACGGAAGATATGTGGTAATATATCACACAAGATGCAAGCTCCAATATCTCTAATGTTATAAGAATGTAGATGTAAAATTTCCAGCTGTGGTAGTATTGCTGCAATATACTCACAACAATCAGTGCTAAGCACAATAAATTTCAAACATAATTTTAGTATTGTGGTAAAAAGGCACCAACTAATATCGATACATTATAAATTTCAAGCCTTGCTGATGTATTCCGGTTTGACCATTTGGCTAGACACTTTGTCATATCCTCAGACCATTCTTTTGAAATGCGTTTAAAATCAATAGCAATAGAAGTCAAAGTTGGTATATCTCATGCAGGTTTTGTTGATTTAAGTTTGTCAGGGTTTTTACTACATTTTTCTTTAACTATGTCAATATATCTGGTTTATCATAAAACTTATCAAGGTTCAATACCAATTCACTCAGGTATTGTATTGATATTGCAACTTTCATCTCTTCCAAGTTTTTAACGTCTAAAGCTAGATTTTGAATGCAAGAAAGAATAGATGCACTATTCGGCAAATGAGTATATACAGTCGGATACATTTACGAACTTTTTCAATACAATTCATACTAAGTGCAAACTCTGGCAAATACAATTTCGGCTAAAACTATTTACGATCGATAGAAAATATAAACGAAGGGTATCCATCCAACATGACCAACTCGCGTAAATACACCAATTGTTCAGTTAGTACATTTAATGGTAGCGCTGTAAACAGAGATACAATTGATATGGTGATTCAACGTACTGAACAATAATCTCAAGAGCTACTGCTGGTACCATAGCAAATTGATAAATAATGACTACTAACGTTAACGTTTAATGGTGAATTTTTTAAGTGATCAAAAGAATAGTTGATAAATGATGATTGCATTGATTATACCAATATTCATGGTGAATCTGTACTACTGTACAAAAAATTGTGTTATCAAATGCTTAAGTTCTAATATCAAGGGGTATGTAATACAATCAAGGTGGCAGAGCAGAAGTTGATCAAGATGGCACATGTAGTGCTACCAATGCTATTAATGACAGCAATCTCGATATCTTTAGCTGCTGCTATTGGGAGTGAATCGTTGCCAATAGCTCCATACTCTAGCTGTCGTATTGTTGTGGATGCAGGTTCATCAGGTACTCGTTTTTACGTGTTTTCGTCGCCTGAAAAAAGTGTCCATCGTGAATTTTTACATATAAGTCCTGGAATAAGTGAAATTGCACCACAAAAAGCTTATGCATATATGAAAGAAACTTTGTACAAAGTATGAACATTGTAAAAATTAAAATTATTCATGGTCTTGTGTAGATCCAAAAAATATTGGAACCTGAAAAACGTGCTTCTTGTTTTGTACAAATCTATGGGACTGCTGGTATGCGTTTGTTAGAACCTTCAATGCAAAGAGATATTTATACTCAATTGTATGTTGATTTCAAGAAAGATCCGAAAATGTTACTTGGACTTGGTAAAATTTTGTCTACTTGGTATATTTAATAATGAATTACCGATAGAACCATCAGATTTAAAAACAATTTCTGGTGAAGCTGAAGCATTTTATTTGGCTATGGCTGCTAATTATCTTGATAATCGTGTGGAAAGTAGCCTTGCTCCAAGTAATGTTGATTTATATGGAGCGTTGGATTTGGTACATTTGTTAATGCAAGATAATTATTTCTTATGTATTTAGGGTGGTGGAAGCGCTCAAATTGTATTTGATATCAAAGAGCGTTGGAGGTTTAATTCTCGTCGAAAAGCTGTTGCTCATTTGGCACCACTTGACATGGAAGAATTTTATCTCCATAGCTTTTTGGGTTATGGTTCTAACCGTTTACAAGAACGAGTACGTATGAATGCAATTACGAATTTGGTTAATTATTTGATAGTTGGTATTTGCATTGAGCCAAAAGAATTCTTCAAATATTACCAACCCATGCTGGTTTCCTCGGTACAACGAGTATAATCTTACAGGAACTGGGCGAGCTACGGATTGTTTAATTGCTCTAAAGTCAATTGTTGACAAAGAGAATTCTCAATGCCCAGAAAATACCTATTGTGCATTACAATCTCAAGTATGAATTGATTTACTTGTATTTGCTGATTTGTATGATAGTCACAGCCTCCCGTTGTTGGGTCATTTTATGCTGTTAGCGTATATTATGTTTCTACTTTATTTGCCAAAGATGTTATGGCAGTGTATGCTCCCCAACTAGCTTATGAATGGCCTACACCATCATTAGAAGAAATCGAAGCTGTATTCTCTTAACTTTCTTCTTGACTTAATCTCTCATTAGGCAGCACTAATACTTTGCAACATTGATTACACAGAACTCACGCAACATAATTCCAGTCACACTCCTCTTGAACAAATGCCTCGAAGATGTTTAGATTTGTGTCTTGTGACTACGCTGCTTAGACAATTTGGCTTTGGTCCTAACGAACGTCGTGTTGTGTTTGTAGAAAATATTCGAGGTATAATATTAATCGTTAGATATCATTTACTCACTTTGTACTGTAGATTCACCTTTGGTGTGGGCTACTGGGGCTTATCTGAAAGAGCATTCTACAGCTCTTGCTGCCTATGAAGCCTCTGTAGCTTCCCATCTTTCTTCATTAGTAGAGCAAGGTTTACCGGTTGGATGGTATATTGCTCTGCTTATGCTATCCTGCTCACTCATGGCTCTGTATTTTTCAGTGCATCGTGCTCATAATGGATATGGTACACAGGCAATTCAATTTATACCCGATACAAGGAAATAGACATCAAATTTACTAATCCATGATAGCTTAATCGTCAGTCAAGTGGTTAGCCTGTTATGACACGAATGCCTCTACTAGCAGCCTTGTGAGTTGTAGACGCTGATGGTTGTTTAATGAACATCATGTTTGTTGGAATTTTGTATTCCTCGGAAATCCATGTTACAAGACCAGCATCAAATGTGTCTTGAATCGTCCACAAATCAGTTCTACAGGAACATTTAGATACGAGTTAGAACCACGTAAACTTACCGCAATTTTGGATAGATTGCATCGAATAGCTGAACCATTTCTTTTAGAGCTTCAACAACAGCCATGGACTCTGGTGAACTGTCAGGATATACGTGTACAAAGCGTAAAGTATCGGTGATTTCGTTATTGCGGACATACAAAATAGCTTTGTTCATTGTAGTCAAGTTGGGTGTTCGAATGAAAAACAAAATCGGTTGATTTTTAATTGCTCGAATTGCTCCAACGAGATATGCCACATTGTTTCCTTCCCGCTCAAAAAAGCGTGCACTTGCTCGTTTAGGTAAAGCACCTGCTTCCATTCGAGGAGCATCGTTTATTGTGACTTCATCAGCTTCAAACTTTGGTGTTGATCGACGTTTGCATAGCAAATTGACGATAAAAATGCATGTTCGCAATACAGTCACTCGTTCAAGCATGAGAAACACAACTAATAGGATGCCAAGGAAGTAAAATGCAAAGTACATGAGCACTGTTGGGTTGCCAAATAGAGTTCCAAGAAATCCAATGAATATCAACAAACATCCACAAATACAAGACCACCTACAGCATCAGCTTTAGATTTATTTACATTGGGAATTGATACCATGGAGCGTGGATATCCCGTGGAATATCTGTCCTTTTGACTTTAAGAATCATACAACCAAGGCCAAAGAGAAACATCAATGACAAAAAGGCATACGTATACACTCCACTCAAAATAACATTGTCAGCATTGAGAATCCACACCAAACTTGATGTTAATAGAAAGAAGACTATAATGATCCAGTGGTTTGTCTTGCGCCATTTATTTTCACTTGCAAAGAATTGAGGAACAACGCGATCAGTACTTAATCGACGAAGTAGACCTACAAAATATTACTTTATCACTTTCAAATTGTAGGATACCATTGATGCCAACATAAGCTGTCAAGACTGCTCCTGATAATACCACAAATGCATCAATAGCCACCCACAATTGTAGCCAAGATCCACCAGCAACCAAACCCATTTGAGCCAAAGCAACACCTTGGTTTGCAATAAGTCCATCAGGTGTGTTTAATGGTAGAACCCCAAGGCTCATGAATGATAGAAAAATGTTGTACACTGAAGCAAGCGCCCACATATTCTACACAAAAACTAGTCAAAATATTTATTGATTAAGTAGAAGTACTCGAAGGGTTTTGCGAAATACTCCTCGTTGTTGCTCCTCGACAAAGTTTGACGAAGATTCAAACCCAGTGACACCAAGCATTGCAGAACTGAAGCCAAAGAAAATAGCAGTAAAAGCATTCCCCTGTATCATAGAACCCGAGAAATCAACATTAGGAAATGGTGTACTATAATTATTTTTAAAGATGTGAGGATGATTTATCTACATCGTGTTAGCCATAGGAAAATTGATTAAGTTTTTACTGTGTAAATCAAGGACATAATTCCAAGAACAGAAAGCGTCACAACATGTGCAGTGAAAATGCAAAGAGCAATTACAGAAGACTCGGCAATTCCAAAGAGTACAAGTACTGCAAAGAAACCCAAGATTCCAATTGTTGTCCCAACTACAGGAAGTGATGGAAACTATTTCATATTTATCAACTTTAGCTTTGGTTAGTGATATACCTGGGATTGCAGATAAAAGCTAGCTGAAGTTCCAGATACAACAGCAGTGGCAGTGTACGATAGGATACTTAAACATGCTGCAATGGAAGCAAATCGCTTTGAGGTGGTATTGAGTAGACAATTGTATGAACCACCATTCATGGGAATAGCAGTGACTACTTCTTCATATATGAACCGATAGAGATACAAGACTAATGAAACAAGAGCAAGACTAATTGGAGCTAATTTTCCAGCAGTCAAGGCAACAAGACCAGCAGAATAGAGCACACTTGATAAAATATCATTTCCACAAATGGCTGTAGCTGACCATTCTCCAAGTAAATGTTTTGGTTTATTCAAGCGATCACGGATACTTGAAAGAGCTTCTTGTGGTGGAATAATATTTTGGTGAACTCCTACTTCTGTTGGAAATATGAATGATGGCCCTGTAGCTGGAGCATCCACATTATGAAGATGAAAATTACGCCTTTCAACAATAATTTTGTTCGATTCAGAAATTGGGCTTTCAACTTGTTCAAAAGATGTAGCCTCGTTGATTAATGGGGTTGCCATTAAGACAAATGAAAAGTATTTAAACAATTGATTAGAAAGCTATATTTTCTATTCTTCGAAGAGTTAGCTGATGTGGAATAGTCGTAGCCAACCTTTTGAAAACGTCATGGAATGAAATCACAGGAAGTTTAGTGTAGAAAAACTAACTATAATGGACATTGTACTTATTTATAGTAAATTATTTCGTGATAGAGTTGTTTATGTGAGCTTTACCTAAATACTGCAGTAGTTAAAGAAATTTTTGGCTATTAAATTTTTTTGAGAGTACCATATCTATAACTTATCTGGTGGTGTCGAATGGCACATAATTATATCAATTATATATGAATTATTCATGTCAAGTATATATTCATGATGAATATATACTTGAGATAAATTAATTTCTGTTTAGGATTTTGTGTGATTTGTGAATCATATGATGCAAGTTGCTATTTTGCTCTGATTACAAATCTGTCCACTGATCCTATCACAATAAAACTGACTGATGGAGGACTGAGGAGAGGTAAATATCCTTCTGAGTATCTTGTTATCTCGTTTTGTCCAGAAATACTTCTAATTTCATATCGACTTCTCTTGATAAGAATATCCATACTAATCATCAAAAATTGGCATACTGAAAGTTTTTGAATTTAAACAGGATGCCAAAAGGTTTAATGCCAACAACTACTATCAAAAGAGTTTAAAAATGATTGATTTGGATCATGCAATATTCATTAATGTTGGCATTAAAGTAGTATTTTAATGATATCTGAAAATCTATCCTGTGATGACACGAACACCACAACCAGAAACTTTGTGAACTGTCGAGTTGGTGGGTTGTTTGATAAACATCATATTCACAGGCATATTGTATTCACTGCTCAACCAAGTAATTGTTGCAGGAGTAAATGGAGCATTTACCGAAACAAAATCAACTTTTAACTTTGGATAGATGCGGTCAAATAATGCCACCATTTCAGCCAAGGCAGATACTGTTGCCAACGAAGCTTCATCTTCGACTTCATAAAAGTGAACAAAGCGAAGTGTACTTGTCATTTCATTGGCACGTACATACAAAATGACTTTGTTTAATACGGTGAGATCTGGTGCTTTGATGAAAAATACGAATGGATAAGTTTTGATGGATTTGATCGTATTGACCAAAGCTGACACTCGTTTGTTTTCGCGTTCAAAAAAGCGAATGTTATCTTCTTTCACCACAATATCTTCTTGCATTGCTAGAATTTCAATGTCTTCAGTGACTACATGAGGTTTCTTTTCTCGTGCAGGGAGTAAATTAATCAAGAAAATCATAATACGAAGCACAGTAACTCGTCCAAGCATCGTATATACAACCAAAGCTACACCCAATGCATAAAAGGCAAAATACATGAGCACAGTAGGATCGCCCAAAAGAATACCAAAATACCCAATTACAATGAGAACAACACCAGAAATGCAAGCCCACCAAGGAGCATGAACATCACGAGGAATATCTTGACGTTTAATCTTAAGTGTCATACACCCCATTGCAAATAGAATCATAAGAGATAAAAATGCATAAGTGTATACACCACTAAGAATCACATTGTTGCCATTGAGGGCAAGCACCAAACTAGATGTGAGCAAAAAAAATAGTAAAATAATCCAATGATTAGTGCCTCGAAGTTTGTTTTCGTTAGCCAAAAACGATGGCATCACGCGATCGGAGCTTAGACGACGTACCAAACCATTAATACCAACATAAGATGTCAAGACAGCACCAGAAAGCACAACAAATGCGTCAATCGAGACAATCCAAGAAAGCCATTTACCAGCTACAACGTCAGCCATATTGGCCAAAACAGTATTGGCATTGACTAATAGACCAGTGTCACCATAAATTGGAAGTACACCCAAGCTTAGCACAGCTAGGACAATATTGTACACAGTCGAAAATGCCCACATATTTCTCAAAGTTTTACGAAATACTCCAGGTTGTTGTTGCTCGACAAAGTTGGCAGACGATTCAAACCCAGTGACACCAAGCATGGACGATGCAAAGCCAAAGAAAATAGCAGTGAAAACAGTACCATCAACTGACCCACCAACAAAATCAACCGATGGGTACGGAGCTTTAAAATTTTCTTTGATTTGTTCAGGATTTTTGATCTATAGAAAAATTAGTCATGATATACATCAAAAAGTTAAAAAACTTACCACATAAATTAACGATGCAATTGCCAAGATCGTCAATGTGATAATGTGAAAAGTAAAAATGATAAGAGCCACAATTGAAGATTCAGAGATACCAATTAATACCAACAATGCAAAAGCAGCTAAAAGTGCAATCGTCGTGCCAACAACAGGCACAGAAGGTACCGAGTATTGTAAGTAGTAGCAAGCCGAAGTTCCAGAAACAACAGCAGTTGCAGTGTACGAAAGAATACTCAAGACAGCAGCAAAAGCAGCAACACGTTTGGTAGTCGTATTTAAAAGACAATTGTACGAACCACCATTCATTGGAATAGCAGTGACCACTTCTTCGTAAATAAAGCGGTACATGTACAATACCAACGATACCATTGCCATACAAACTGGGGCAAGTTTTCCGGCCTTGGTAGCAACAATCCCAGCAGAATACAGTACACTCGACATGATATCATTACCACAAATTGCCGTGGATGGCCATTCACCAAGTAAATGCTTTGGAGCATTAAGTTTGTCTTTGATGTCATTCAATTCATCACCAGGAGGAGTGATCTTTTCATGTTTACCAAGCTCATTTTGAAAAATAAACGATGGGCCCGTTGCCAAGCTTTCAGCCACCGTAATTTGAAAAACACGTTGGCGAGCAGCAGAAAGGCTTGCTGGACTTTCTAATGAAGTATAATCCGTTGACATGCGCAGTACCAAGCAAATTTAAAAATGAATCTGCAGAAGGAATGGACCCTAACAAATTTTAATATGAAGGTTTGTATACCTGTCAAAAGTGCAAATTTCAAGTGAGTCACCAGTTGCATTTGTGATAGGAAGATTCTTGGCTACTTTTTGGACATCGAAATGTCTACACCATACTGTAAGTAAGAGAAATATCAATACAACATTTTAAAATTTATTTGCTGAGGCATGGGACAGTTGATTCCCTGATGAAATTCACTGTTTTAAGTTCGTTGGATGTCAAAGGTGTGGCCACATCTACAGCGGAACGTGAAGCCACATCGCACTCTTGTCAGCTGGAATTTGAACTATTGGATAATAATGATAGAGGATTTTGACAAGTGAGGATGTGCTGACAAGACAATCGTTAGTATGGATGCTTGAATAGCTAGGTAGCATAGGAGGGAAATAGGTATTGAAGAATACGCTACGAAGGTGATGATATAGGAAAAATTTGGACTAGCAAAAGTGACTTCCAAGTTGATGAACGGTAAAATACTGAGGAGGTATCAAATTTAACAAGTCATGTTGGACTTCCACAACAGTCAAGTCTAAGCGACTGGGGACTGTAAATTGTAGGTAAGCTCCATTATTATTGAACGTATGTAGT
Source organism: Thraustotheca clavata (assembly GCA_002081575.1). Taxonomy (NCBI): domain Eukaryota; phylum Oomycota; class Saprolegniomycetes; order Saprolegniales; family Achlyaceae; genus Thraustotheca; species Thraustotheca clavata. Next base: position 5,341 of record JNBS01000400.1, on the reverse strand, counting down.
TTTGGTTACGCTATGACATAAAATTATTGGATTAAAAATGATTTGTACTTGCTTTTAAGGCAATCATTTCAATTAACTTCTGGAATTCTAAATCGCTGTTGAGTAATTGTTAATGGAGAGATAAACGCAGAGGTGATTGAAGACCAAAATTTAGACTTGAACTCGACGATGGCGATGATTTTATGTAACAAGTTTATCGATTCAAGCTTAAAATGCATACTCTTAAATGTTGACACTTAGGTGCACTATCATGTGTCTAAGAGTGTAGAGCACAACATGAATAGTTGTGGTATTCAAGACTGAAAGATTCAAGATCTCATAAGCTGATTCATTAGACTAATTTTACATTAAACGAATAGAAAACTTCACTTTAGCCTTTTTGTTATTTTGATATCGGAATTGTTAAATTCGATATTTCTTTGTTTAGGGAATTTGACACATGACAAACCCCGCGATCTTTGCAAAATTTTAATTTATCCAACAGCGAATCGCAGATTGCCATTTAAGTCGTAGTTTGTTTTGCCTCAATATGTTCAGTGGTACCATCGAGGACATGACAGAAGCACATCAAATCCTCGGATACATTGGATGTGGCATGAGCAATTGATCAATTTGTCTGATCGCTGCCCCAGCACTGTACACATTTATATGTAAAATGCCGTCAGTCGTTTAGGTGCAAATACACTCTTGTTGAAAAGTAAATTTAGATCTGTGGTGTTGAAGGCAAGTTCAATTTTATAATTTTAATGTCTTGCACAATGGTCATTACTGTCTTTATAGCATTTGATCCCTACTAACTATAGCTATACTCATTTTCGAATGCTAATTTTGATCCATAAAAATATGTCCACCACTCGTTGCACTTTTTAATTTGTCAGTCAATTGTACATCATATGCTTCATCTTTTGATAACATAAGTTTCTCGGTGGGTGTCCACAACAAAGATTAATTTTTTCCAGTGCTTGCTTCACGCTGGCAGAAAGTTAAAAGTGATCTGAATGAATTTACTTGACATCAATAGTTATGTTTTTATATTAATTTCCACAAGCATGAGTAAAGACACTCTTAATGGTGAAATTGAGTTCACATCTTTTTTTTAAGTTGAGGCTTGGTCGCTTTAGTCCTAACACAGCTACAAAGCTAATGAATTTCTATCATTCATTATCAACTAGTTACAGAAAACCTAAGTAATCGATGTGTGCTCCAGTTCTTGGTGTTAGCCGGTAATTATGCGGCAACCGCTGCTGGACACTTGTTTAACATCCATATTCGTTGGCTGCTTGATAAACATCATGTTTGTTGGCATATTGTACTCCTCGCTTAACCATTGCACTGTAGCAGCATCAAACTTGCCTTGAATTTTTACAAAATCCGTCCGAAGCTTAGGATAAATTCGATCAAATAGACCAATCATTTCTTCCAATGCTTTGATATTAGCCATGACTTCTTCTGTTGCTACTTCGTAAACGTGAACGAAGCGAAGAGTTTCAGTCATTTCATTGTTTCGTACATATAAAATCACTTTGTTCAAAACAGTGAGTTCTGCCGATTTAATGAAAAATATAAAAGGCTGTGTTTTAATGGCTTTGATTGTTCGAACCAACGCCGCTACTTTCTTGTTTTCATTCTCAAAGAAGCGTACATTATCCAATTTTGCTTCTTCGAGTGAAAGCGCATTGTTAAACTGGCTTGGTCCCGTAGGTGAGCAAACCAAGTTGATAATGAATATAATACAACGAAGAACAGTAACACGGCTAAGCATTGAATAAACAATAAAACCAACACCAAGGGCATAGTAAAAGAAGTACATAAGCACTGTAGGATCGCCCAGAAGAATACCGAAGTATCCGATTGCAATCATCACAGCACCAAGAATGCAAGCCCACCAAGGTGCACGAATATCTCGTGGGATATCTTGACGTTTGATTTTGAGCATCATACATCCCAATGCAAAAAGGAACATCATTGATAAGAACGAGTAAGTGTAGACACCTGAAAGAACTACATTGTTGCCTTCAGAGATAATCACAAGACTTGACGTAAGTAAGAAAAAGGATAAAATTATCCAATGATTTGTGCCACGTAGTTTATTTTCTTGGGCAAAAAATGCTGGGAGAACACAGTCAGAACTTAAACGTCGAACGAGCCCAGTAATACCCACGTACGAAGTTAAGACTGCCCCTGAAAGTACAATAAAAGCATCAATAGAAACTAGCCACTGAAGCCAACTACCAGCAGCTATAAATCCCATATCGGACAAAACAGTGTCTTTACGGTCAATAAGGCCTCCTTCACCATACATAGGTAGTGTACCAAGACCCATACAAGCCAAGAAAATATTGTAAACTGAAGAGAAAGCCCACATATTGCGCATGATTTTGCGAAAGATGCCCGGTTTTTGATGCTCAACGTAGTTGGATGCCGATTCATACCCAGTGACACCAAGCATAGAAGCTGAAAACCCAAAGAATAAAGCGGTGAACCATGAACCCGAGACTTTATTACCCACAAAATCAACTTCTGGAAACTCAGTGTGCACATTTGCTTGAAATGTTTCAGGGTGCTTACACTATAAAGCAAGTAAGTACCAAAGATATTAACTAAAGTTGCTTACAATATAAATGAAGCATGCAACACCAAGTATGGTGAGGGTAAGAATGTGAAAGCTGAAGATGAAAAGAGCGACAATTGATGATTCAGTGATTCCAAGAAGTGTTAATAAAGCAAACGCCCCAAGCACCCCCACGGTAGTGCCAACAACAGGAAGTTCAGGTACAACAGATTGAAGATAATAACAAGCTGAAGTACTTGAGACCACTGCTGTTGCCATATATGCCATAATGCTTAGAACCGCAGCAAGTGAAGCAACACGCTTTGATGTAGTGTTCAAAAGGCAATTGTATGAACCACCATTTAATGGAATAGCAGTGACCACTTCTTCATAAATAAAGCGGAACAAGTACAAGACGAAAGAAACCAAAACCATAGCAATTGGTGCAAGCTTACCAGCTTTCAAAGCCACCAACCCAGCAGAGTAGAGCACACTTGACAAAATGTCATTTCCAGCAATAGCAGTAGCTGGCCATTCTGATAGTAAATGCTTGGGTTTATCAAGGTTTTCTTGAATTAAAGCAAGTTCTTCACATGAAGGGTAAAGAGTCTCATTTTTCCCAAGTTCATTAGGGTAAATAAACGATGGTCCAACATCAATATCTTCCTTGAGTGTAATAAGGAAAGTGCGTTTTGGAGCTTTAAAGGGAGTTCCACAAGCTTCGTACTCAGCGTCTTGGGCCATTTTTTTCGAGGTAAAAACAAAAATGAAAACTGAGTTTATACGAGATTAAAAACTTTAGCTAGCGCGAGCAAACAAACTAACCCAAGATATTCAAGAGCCGACTACGTCACCGTTTTAGGTGGGCACAATCTCTGAGATGTGGCGTTTAGTTGATGTGGCGCCATCCATCAAAGGATCAAACAGGAACTAAAAGGACGCCTAAACATCCTTGCACCCAAATCCCCAACTAATTTATCGCTCAACTATTCAAACTATTAATCTATTTTTTAAACGAAATTAAAATCGAAGAGTGTGCAACCATGGATCACTTTAGGGTGGGGGGGATTTCTTGTTTTGAGAAATCACTCACTCACACACTCACTTGTCACTCACATGTCACGCATCTCTCACCTCACTCCAAGATTGTATACAGCAGTTGTAATAATATATTTCAGAGGTAGTCTATAGAATGCAATACTAATTTTTTTAGTCCTTAGTAATATTTCCTTAATTACTTTGCAAAAAACGTGCATCCATTGAAGGTAAGGTACAAAACTGTCATCAACAATACTCTTTGTTGAAATTTCGCTACTAATTTGGCTTCAATAAAATTTTCATGTAGATCAAACATCAATTCACCTTTGCCAATATTGTTCAGGGGTTGTTTGAATAAGAAGTTTCTGCTGAAGCGCTCTCATCTTCCCGCTCAGATGTTGCGCTCTCCGAATTCTCAACGGTACTTCTTGCTTACTCGCATGGAACTGAACTGTTAAGGTTAGTAAAGTACAAATCATTTTGAAACTCTTAGGTTCAGATGAGGCAGATTATTTCATTTCTGTCTAGCAGTATAAAGTAGTGTCTAATCCAAGCTATGCACCACTATCAACAAACCGCAATGGTATGCTGTGAATTGCTGTTGCATTAACCAGAAGCATCTTTGCCGTATTGATCTCAGCAGACGTTCGACATTGCTGTTATAAATCAGGCAACTTAAGTTGATGAAGAACGGGCTGCTGTCTCACTAACTTTGGAGCGCAAATCCAGAATATAGAGACGCATTCGTTTTGGATATGGCTTGCATACAATTGCTGCTCTGCTATTCACAGACACCCATCAGTAAAGTCCTATGGAATATCCTGCTCTAACCATACTTAAGAATTATTTAATGTTTTCTAACCGTTTTCTTATCTCCCTTTAAGTGAAAGTAAGCTTCACTTAGCTCATATACTAGCAAGTTGCTTATATTACTATGCAAAACAGCAAGACAAGAAGTAACACTAAATACTATTACATAACACTAATTGTACAAGGTGTGTGATTCCACCGGTCACTCACCGGATTTTCTCTTGGATTCACTCACATTCATACACTCACCAATTCACTCCCTCCACCCTAGATCACATATCCAATTCATTGGACAGTGGTTGGACATGTGGTTCCTGTCTAACAAAGTGATGGATATCTGTCAAAAAGTACTTTTTCAAATTAAATTCTTGTCGGTGAGTACCTTCACTAGCTGTGTGAGAAGTACGTGCTTTCTACTGGTACCAGGCACTATGGCTTCACTTTAATACTCGTCACTTTGATAACAGAGCTTGTGTTATCACCAAATTCATATGAGGTAGATTTGAAGAAGTTCTTGAAGGTACACTTTTGATATTTCAACAGTGGTATGTTGGACACCTGATGTAGTCAATTTTGGTGGCGCCACACTTCAGCCACATCTTTCATCGCCATGAGAAAAAATACTGAAGCACTGTCCATAAGAACAAAAGATACCTAAGAATTGGTGTTGGACAAACAATTAGACCAATGGAGCCACTGTGAGGCATGATGCCCACAACTATGCCAAGTCAATTATTTTATCGACGCTATACTTTTTCTTTGACAATAGATTTTTGGTTATTACCAAAAATCTTCCAAGTAATGTACGATTTGACACAAGTATATGTCGTGTAATATACTAGCTGCAATTTAAAATGTCAAAAGCTTCAATGTAGAAATTCTTAGTCTTTTGAGGTATTTCAATCGTATAACTTCGTATAGTGTATGCTATACGAAGTTATT
>JNBS01000399.1:0-21497 GCA_002081575.1 Thraustotheca clavata | reverse complement strand
AATCTAAATAGCTTTGGACAAAGTGTATATGGTTCATCTTTATTATCAAAAACACCTTTTTGCAATGCGGAAACTTTGTATTCATTGTATCGACGTGTTTTATCAAATGAACCACAACTTGTTGATGAATTTCTTGCTTATTTTAACAAAGGTATCTTTTCATCTCTATATATTTTAATGGATGATTACTTAGATATTGTATTTTCATCATATTATCCACGTAAATTTGCTTTTCATGGCGATTTCTTTGGAAGAGAAGGTGTACTTTTCTTTCTTAGTACTTTTCGTGAATCAATGGAAATTCTCGAGTTTACCATTTCTGATGTAACAATGGAACGAGATGGAAAAGTTGCCACTATTAAAGGCCATGAAAAATTACGTTCAAAACAAAATGGTGCTGAAGTATTTCAACCATGGGTTCATCGTATACGATTTGGTCCTTATGGCAAAATCATTCGATTGAAAATTGAAATTGATACAAAAATGGCTAAAGGCAATTGGAATGCTTTAGGCATGCAAACAATCTACTCGGAAGATGTTATTGCAGCCATGCGATCGACACGAGCTCTATCGATTTCGCTTCAAGACTTTACCGTCTACAATGTTATTGGCAAAGGAGGCTTTGGCACTGTACAAGAATCCTCGTATTTTCTTGTCGACTTATACGAAGTAGGTGGTGAGTGCGGTCAAGAAAAGTGATGGACAAATTTATGCACTCAAGATCCTTGAAAAAGGAAAAATGACCAAGTATGATATTGAATCATCCTTTACAGAAATGCGTGTGGCTCAAAATATTCATCATCCATTCATTGCTGGCTTAAGAATTGCTTTCCAGTCGCAAACAAAATTGTTTTTGGGCATGCATTATTATAATGGAGGTGATCTCTTTCATCACATGTCGAAAGGATCAAGTTCACGAATTTCATCGGCACGAGCTAAATTTTATACTGCTGAATTGGTCCTTGGTATTCATCATTTACACCAACATGATATTCTTTATCGGTACAATTTACTTGATTGCTAAAACTTATTTTTGAATAGGGATATTAAACCAGAAAATGTTATGATAGATGCTGATGGACATATTGCTTTGGTTGATTTTGGTTTGGCAAAATTGCATGTATCGGAATTTAAAGGAGCAAAAACTATGGCAGGATCGCCACAATACACAGCACCAGAATTGCTTTTACCTAAAGCTAAACGTTCGTATGGTAAAGCTGCAGATTGGTGGAGTCTTGGTATTCTTCTTTATGAAATGAGCATTGGCAAATCTCCATTCTTTGACAGCAATATTGAGAAAATGTATCAAAAGATTCAAAATGATCCTGTTATGTTTCCTGCCACACCTGAAACATCGCCTGAATTGCAAGATTTACTCCTTGGTTTGCTTCGTAAAGATCCTCATCAACGCTATGGAAGTGCTATTTCCGATATTCTTCAACATCCTTTTTTTGCTGACATGGATTGGGACAAGCTTCTTCAAAAGAAGATTGAAGCTCCATGGAAACCTCATTTGGTACTTTTCTTTACAGCATTTTCATTCATCTTACAATTCATTGTAGACTTCGACATTGGATGTAAAATATGTTGATTCAGAATTTACAGAACTCGATGTAGCCGAAGAAGTCATGTCTCCTACTGACAAAGCATCCAAGAACATTTTGTTTGATAAGTTTGAAAGGATATTTGTCCCTCGTAGCCAACGAAAAGCCCCTACACCTGCCCAAGACCCTACGTTCAAAGACTTTACCTACTTTTGTGAAGATCCAAATGCTCTGGTAGCCGTGGATTCTCTTGTGGATGAACTTCACACTAAAGACACAATGGCAAGTCGTCGAGGTGGCGATCCGATTGTGATTAACGATGAAGAAGGTGGTGGTGGTACTCCTTTATCGTCTTTTATTGCCCATGATCGCCCTGATATTAATCTTGGTGTGTCCCCAGATAACTTTCCCGTGGACCCTCAACTAAATCCACCATACAATTCAACCATGCCTGGACAATCGAGTGCCCATCGATTTGAAGACTTTCGTAAAGCAGCAGCAAGTACTCCACCAAAACCAGCAGAAAGACTTCCACCACGTGCAACTTCAGTGCCAATTTCCAAGCCTCGAACATCAGGACGGTCTTCAGATAAAAAAGAGGACACTGGGGACGTTGAAATATTTAGAAGAGGTCCTGCTGTCAAGTCATCAACAACTACGCCCGTATTCTTTCGCAATTCTTTCCGCCATTCATTTCGGTCGGATCCTAACAGTAACGCGTAAGATCACAATACATTTAATCTATTTGCCTCAAAACTCATCAAACCCATCAAATTCACCACGTTCTTGACCAGGAAGTAGCGAATAGAGAGTCGAGTAGAGCATGGTTAAAGACCCACTTGAATAAAGCCGACAAAGAATCCATACTACCATGATACAAAGCACAGGCTTCATTGTGTTGGTTTTCGATTCTTTGGCTTGATTTTGCCGAGGAAGTTCAGAGAGTTTATTTGCCACTACATTGCGAACAATTTCCTACATTTTCAGGTAAAGAATTGTGATGATTTCAACTTTATACTTTGATCTCTTCTTTGTCTTGAGTCATGGAATAGACGTCCATGCCTTCAGCTTTTAAAAGAGATGCAATATCTTCATTGGAAAGAGTAGGTAATATTTCATCAGCTTCAAGAAGAGCAGCTTCATGAGAAGATAAATCAGCTAGTGATATTGGATTAAAACCACAATATTGAAAGAAAATACTTCGTAAACGTGGTTTGGTAGTTGGAGTTGTCCCTTTTGTAAGATGTTCATCTTGGAGATCAGCAAGCATTTTTTGTACTCGTACGTCTGTCAGATCAATCCTATTTATCAAAGAGTTTAATGGGAAATGTTATTGATATATTTACCCATTCTTTTTGCCATCTTGGATCATTTCTGGACTTGGATTGTAAAAATCAACATAAGATGGTTTTCTAGTGACTGCAGCTTTAGCTTCATCAATTTTATCTTGAAGATCTTTAGCACTCTTTAGATCTCCTTTAGCTTCATACATGCGTACAACAGCTTGAGCATCTTCAAGCTATAGTAATTTGTAAATGAAATCATTGTAGTTTTCATTTACTTCTTGTTGAATTTGCTTGGAACGAGCTTTAACTGTGTCTTCTTCAGTAGGTTTTATCAATTCTTCATTGGGAACAATACTTCCACGGTCAAACATGCCACTGAATGTAGCTTTATCTAATTTTCTTTGTTTAATTTCTTCTTCTCGTAATCTACGATAAAGTTTTCTAACAGCAAATGAGTTTAAAGAAGGTAAAAAGCTATGAACCGAATTTCAAGATTATCTGGGTCATATTTCAAAGCAAATTCCAAGTCATGAAGAGCATTTTCAAATTCTGTAGCCCCTGAAGACAAGGGAGTAATTAGAGCTTGAGAACGCCTAGAGAAGATATAGATAATACATGAATTAAACAAAGTAAATACCGAAAATAAGCTTTCGAACAAGTTGGATCTATCTTAATAGCATCATTACAAGCTGCAATTGCAATAGGAAACTCGTTCAATCGCATTTTGCACACTAGATATATCAAAATTAATCCATGGTGTGAAAATTCTACTTACCACTAATGTTTAAATACAACGATACCATTAATGTTGTCAATTGTTTAGCATCTTGTTCATTATCTGGTGTTGTATGAATCACTTTAATATCATCGTCATGAATTCCTTTCTTTTTCCAACCAGGATCAGTATTTTCACAATACTTAAATATTGCAAGTGCCATTTCATACTGTCCAACAGCTTCTTCATATTGTTTCTCCATAAAGAAGTCATTGCCTTTTGTTTTAATCTCATTAGCAGCTTCAATCCGTTCATCAAATGATTTTTCACGAAAAGATACAATCGGCTCCGTCATAAACATTGAATGCTGAAAATACTGAGGCCATGAATCCCAAAGAGGACGTAATTGTGCTTGCTGAGCTCCTTTAAGTTTGACAGCTTCAGCCATCAAGTTGCCAAAGGGTGAGTCCTTGGCCATCATCTTGAACCGTCACCAAAGATTTTCTGCGTTTTCACATCATTTTAACTCTATTTTACCTCTTCATATTACGTCTGGTTTATGTTGTAATAACTCTAAGTTTTCTATGTAATAGTTCTCTATTAGTTCTAAGTTCTCTATTAGTTCTAAGTTCTCTATTAGTTCTAAGTTCTCTATTAGCTCTAAGCTCTCGTATTAGCTCTAAATTAGCTCTATATTATCTATATATTAGCTCTATATATTACAGTAGCTCTATATTTAGCTCTGCATTAACAAGGATACAATAAGAATTGTCATAGTATACAAATCTCTATATATTTCTTATTGTATAAAATATATTACCTATGAAATGGAGATATTGCTAGATAGAGAAGATAGAGAAGGCTACTGATATATGTAAAGCTGATTATTTCTACAACATGGGACTGAGCTATTGCGACATAATAGATAGACGATTGAATATTGAATGGAATAGATAAAAATGCATGATTAGAAACAAAATTTAATCATTTCCATGCAACGATTCCATGTGCAATCTCCAACAATGTTAATTTCCTCTATCTCAATACAATAGAAAGCTTAATAATAAACGATTTCATATATAATCAACGTTAAATATCTTTCCCACGAATATACCACGTACTTCTTGGTGCATGTAAAAGTGATGCTGCCGATGTGTTCTTTGCAATAATATTTCTCGTCAAACTTTCTTGTAGTACTCTACCTTCGTTCGTAAAGACTACTTGTAGCTTTGGATTATCCAACGTGCTTCTTTCTCTTCCTTTCTTGGTTCTTGTCACAATTGGATGCAATCTTCCCATCGGGTCTTCCAAAGCCCATCGATCATGAGACATCAAGTCTACTTGTGCAAGACTAAAGCTTCCACTTACGACTCTTGATCGAATTCTTCTTTCAACGTACGAAGCTGGTGGTTCTTCACGTTCATTTCCTTCATAGAGTGAATTTCTTCTTCGTTCTCGTTGACGACGTCTTCGTTCAAGTAATTCTTCTCGTGAATAAATCGTTGGCATTGGAGGGGCTGGTCTGTTCATCAAGACCTTTTGAAGCATTAAGAACGTCTCGTCTTCATCTTCCACAGGCTCAGGTTTACGTAGCTCCACCGGAACGGCCTCTTGTGTTTCGGTCATGATAATATGTTAATGGTAGCATCTGCTGTCTACTTCAACGAGTGGCAGGTGCCTGCGCATGGACACGAGAAGAAGAATCCATTGTTCACTCGTTAGATAAAGCTAATGAAGTAATGCATCGATATACCGTCATCATTCGCTTTGAAAAAACTAGTCTCGCGAAGGAACGAGATCAAAATGGATGAAAATCCATCTAATTTATCAATTTAAGATGAAAATGGATGGAGAAACATAATGATGGATAGGGAAATGATGATGGATTAGTCGAGAAAACAGTAGTACTTAAAGATAAGCTCGAGAAGAGGAGTTGGCAAGGATTTCCACTGAGATGATCGAGGATTCTTGCATCGAAATAGACGAGAAACTAAAGATTGACGTCGATGAACCGAGTTGATGGAGATAAGGATGACAACCACTTGACGAGTAAGCAAAGGAAAGCAAGGATGCAATGCACGAGACCAGATAATCGACCAGGAATCTGAGAGTTTGTACTGAATGATTGACGAGAAGGAGGAGGATTGATACAATTGACGTTCTTGAATAGCTACAGAGATGAGCACAAAGATGGTAGAAAGAAGCTATTGTACGTAGAGTAGATCGACTGCATCCAGCTTCGAGCAAGAGTTCCACGATATTACTTGCTTGTCTCTGCAATGCTAATCGCAATGGTGAACTTCCACTACTACACACATCTCATCATATATGATCAATCAAGATATACGTACAGCGTCAATGCATTCCTGTCGATCGTTCGTAAACCAAGTAAAAGCTTTACGATACGTATGTTCCCATGGTATACTGCATGATGTAAAGCTCTCCATCCATCACCACGATGTACATTTATATCTTCAATTTGATCCAGAAGCAATAGAATGGCATTAAAATCATCTTGTTTGGCTGCATCCAAAAATGTATCACGAAGTTCTCTATCCACCATTTGTTAAAATCATTGGCCATGAGCTTGATGCATAGCAAGTGGATCATGAACAGATCACGATGGATGTCTTCTTATAAAGGTTTATCTATCAGTGAACCATCAAGAAAAGCATTAACTCAATTACTCAAGTATGAAAAGATGACCAAAGTACAAGAAGCTACGTTGCCAGTGCTTTTACAAGGTCAAGATGTACTTGCAAAGTCCAAAACTGGTACTGGAAAAACAATGGCATTTCTATTGCCAACAGTAGAAAAGATTGCAAAAGCTAATGTGGCTAAAGATGCTATTTCAGCATTGATTCTATCACCAACAAGAGAATTAGCTACACAAATTGATGTGGAAGCTAAAAAATTGACTACTTTTCATACAATTTCAACGGAATGCTTTGTTGGTGGTACATCAATTGAATTGGATCAAAAGAAATTAAAGAAATCAATTGATATTCTGGTTGCTACACCTGGAAGATTACAAGATCATTTACGTAATAATCATGGCAATGTGATTGAAAAATTAAAACATCTACAAGTACTTATACTTGATGAAGCAGATCGACTTTTGGACATGGGTTTTCGTCGTGATATTGAAGCAATTTTAGATTATCTACCAGCTCAAAGACAAACAATTCTCTTTTCAGCTACTTTACCTGAATCATTGGATGCTATTCAACGTGTTGCATTGAAAAAAGATCACATTTTCATTGATACTGTTGGTGATCAAGAACAAACAAATACTCATGTGAATCAAACTGCATTAATTTGTCAATTGCAAGATCAAATTGGTGCATTATACTCTACATTGAAAGCTCATATTCATGCCAATCCAAATCAACATAAAATTATTGTTTTCTTTCCTACTGCACGTGCTGCAGGCTTTATGGCAAGTGTGTTTGAAGCTGCCAAGTTTCCAGTGCTTGAAATGCATTCAAGAAAGTCACAAGCTTATCGTACAAGAACGGCAGACACTTTTCGTCAACAAACCAAAGTTATTATGTTTTCTTCTGATGTTTCTGCTCGTGGTGTGGATTATCCTGATGTCTCTCTTGTTGTTCAAATGGGAATGACAGATCGAGATCAATATATTCATCGTCTTGGACGTACTGGACGTGCTGGTAAAGATGGCAAAGGGATGATTATCTTGAGTGATTTTGAAAAACATTTTCTTGATGAACTATCAGATATGCCAATAACACACCAAGAGTTTGAATGTGATGCCAAGAAAAATGCAGTGGATAAAGTGCTTAAAACCATAGAAAAGAATGCTGATTTAAAAGCCAAAGCAACACAAGCATATCAATCTTTCTTGGGCTTTTATGTCTCCAACCTTAAACGACTTAATTTGTCCAAACAACAACTTGTTGCACTTGGAGAGGTTTATGCTAAAGCCACTGGACTACAAAGCTCTCCTCCATTGCAAAAGAGAACAATCAATATGATGGGACTTGAAAACTTGGGGTTAAAAATTCAAAAACCACAACACCGACGATAGAGAAATACTATTACATCAATGTTATAATCCAAGCAAAAAATAAACAAAGTATTGACATTGATTGAAATGAAGCATGGGATTTTGGTGATGTTGTAGTTGTAGCAGGAGCATTTGATTTACTTCCAGAATTTTGTGGGTTCTTGGCGATCCATGCAAGCTGCGATGTTTGGGTACAGAAAATCGTATCTCCATAAAGTTGTTTGATTTTCTCATTGAGCAATGTAAGTCCTTGATTTTGAAGCAATGTTGTGCCTTGTTGAGCCAATTCTTTTTGCAAGACAGAAGTTGCATCAAATAAAGCTGTAGGTTTGCCACTGATATTATACATGACTTCTAAAGCTGGGGCAATAGACACGTTGGACACAGTTGCGTTGCGTAAATAAGGAAATACTTCACTACAAGCAACAGTAGCTGTTGCACTGATTGTTTTAGGCCCACCACAGCACGTATCTGTGTTATCCAAGAGTTTGCTACAGCCAGCACCAGGTAAACACACATCCACATGCAAACTCATTGGAAGTGATTTAAATGTGACCGACACATCAGCATTCATCGTTCCATTCGCATCATACGTCAACTTTACTGTATTAACGTTAATTGTATTAAGCCCAGAGATCCACCTTGCTTGAATATCATAAAAGCTCGACTTTGTAGCATACAAATCGCCCACATCTTGACACGGTTTTGGTGCATTGGCAGCTGAACAATTGCCAACAGTCGCTGGCAATGCAGACGAAGCATACGCAGACACTACAGGTGTGTATGTATCCACAATTGTACTTAATTCCTTTGGTAAAAGCGGAGGAATCGCGGCCGAAGCCATCGCCACGGTCATAATCAACGCACTTGCTCTCATAGCAAAAAGTAAAATTTTCATTCATCTCAGTCCAATATCATATGTTTATTTTTTTGTATGTCTTTTGCATTGTCTAAAATCACGCCATTTTCTAGTCAGAACATCACCTGAATTCAACTGTGGGACATGATTAAGAGTGGTGATTTTAGGTGTTTCTACCATTGACAAATTTGCTCTGTCATGCGCACTGTTCTTCTTGCCGCTTGTGTCCTCGTGGTCCATGCCGATGTTGGATTAGGTCCTCCTGTGCTTCCCCAAGTGCTATCAACACTTCTGGATGTGTACAAGCCTCTTCTAGCCAACTATACGTCGTCTCAGCTGCCTGCAACTATCGGTAATTGTGCAAAAGAAAACCCACCGACACCTTGCTTGGACACTGGTAATTTGTATGAGGATACGGGATCGGATTGGTATAAAGTGACGGCAAGATGGATATCGGGGATTAATACAATGAGCATTACGAGTTTGGGAATGACAGCAGATGAAAATGGTCAACTTGCGTTGAATATGCAAGCGAATTTTAAACATTTACCCATGAGTTTGTTTGTGGAAGGATGTTTGTTTAATCAATGTGCTACAGTCTTGGATAATACCAAATATTGCTGTGGAGATGATAAGAATGTGATGCTTACAGCTACGGCAGTGTGCAATGAAAGCTACCCGTTTCTTCGCAATGTTACATTTTCCCAAGCTACAATTACACCAGCGTTAAATGTTCAAGTAGTTGTAGCTGGCAAAGCTATTAAGCTTAAAGATGTGACAACAGCAGTACAAGATGGAATTAAACAAACTGCAGGCAATTTCTTGCAAACTAAAGGCATGGAATTGCTAAATACGCAGATTAAAGAGCTTTTTGGTCCGAAAGTATATTGTTCTCAAGCATCCAAAGATCGTCAAACACCTACACCAACTACAATTGCACCAACAACAATCCTTCCAAATACAAGTGCACCTACAACCACAGCTTTAGATAATATTGTGACAGCAACAATACCAATCACCGCTCAACCAGCATCTTCTGCTTCGTTTGTGTATATTTCGCCACTGCTATTGTTGCTTTGTCTTTTGTTTTGATGAATTTTGACTATTAAGATAATAAAATTACCAAGTGAAGTGATAACTGAGGAGAGATGTGCTTCCAGAACCATTAGATACGACCCCAAGAAGTGATCTGCTTAAATTCCACATTTCACATCGATGAGATACGATGATGAACTGAGTTTCTTTGCTGATGCTAGACAAGAGTTTACCCAAACGCTCAACATTGTATGTATCAAGACTTGCATCAATTTCTACAAAATAATTACGCAGTAGATTGGTAGAATTACCATCGCAAATGTAAAGTGGACACGCGTAGGAGGCTTGAAATGCAAGGATAAGCTAAGGAATTTATAAGATAAACAAAATGATGAGAGGTATACTGAGAGAGTGCATAGTACTTGCTGACCACCAGAGAGTTTGTTAAACTATAATCATGATAGATAACATCAAATAGAGGGTGTAGATTACTTGACACCATTGGTATTCATCTGGTTTGCAATGAAATGATATGCCTTCAGAAAATATCATTGAAGTATCTTTTGAATATGATAGATAACAATCCCCATCCTAATAAGTTGCATCAAGTTGTTTGAAATGATTGATGCTTACTTCGCAAAGAGTACGGAATATGTTTGGTAAATGCTGTCCAACACGAGATAATGCATCAATTAAAGTGTTGTATCTAAAAATGTTAGCTTGACTGATGATAATTTATACCTCTTGTTAATTAGAGCATTACGATTTTGCATCATAGCAACGATATTTTGATTAAGTTGATGAACACGTGCGTTTGTTTGTTCCAGTTGCCCTTGAAGTACTGCTGCTTCGGACAAAATTTGCTTGGACATTGTAGTCTTTTCATCCAGAAGCTTTCTAATTGACATCATAGCATTTATCAATGTTGTTTTAATGATACCGCTTTTCTTCTTCCAGAAGATCCTTTTTATTGCAATGTGAATCCCATTTAAACTTGACAGAGTCGAAATCTGAATGCTCTTCCTCATTTATGGGTTGGGGATCAATAACTCTGGCAGTATAATCGTCGATTTCGCTTGTAATTCTTTGTAAATCATCTCTACAGCGTCTTTGGGCCAGCTTTTTTACTTCGTACTGCTGCATAAGTTTGTCGTATTGATCTTGCATTTCTGATAATTGGTTTTGAAATGATTTTGATGACTTTTGAATCTCAAGGCAATCATTGTTGATTTTGTCAATCTTTTCTTTTGTGATATTGCATGAATTTGACAATTCGCTTTTCTGACTGCCAAGCTCTTCCAATTCTTTATTCAGCGCTTCCTAAGAACTTTAAGGAGGAAAAATACTTATATGCTTATACAATTGTTTGCTGTAAGGAGTTGATCTCACGGGGGATGCTCGTGCTTTGGTGATCAAGGTTACGCAGTTGAGCTTCATATTGTTTAATGGAATCTAAGCAGGCTTGTCGTTGTTCTTGAGACTCCAGTTCCGGTATTTTTGTGAGCAAATGTTCATTCACTTCTGTAAGCTTTTTAGCTAAATGTTTGAGTTTTCTTTCAAGCTCTGCTTTGACATTTTTATAAGCTGTAAGTTGCTGTTGTTTTGAAAGTAAATCAATTCCATGGAGTGAGATCTGGCGATTAATTGAGCTTGCGATTCCCTATTTACAATTACATAAATATTATATGAATCCAAAAGAGATTTACTTTTAAATCTTGAAATTCTCTTTCCATCTTATAGACTTCTTCATAAAGCTAGCCAATGTCAAAATTTACACAAGAAAATTCGAACGATATACCTGACTGCGAGATTGAATTAGCTCAAGTTGTTGAATTTGTTGAGTCTCAATATCTTTGTCAAGTTCTCTCAGCTTGTGTTGATGTAAATTCGCCATGATAAACATTTCTGCTGACGAACTTCCAGTCATATCGCCATGTCTTTTTATTTTCCACTTGGAATTGGTACACGATATGTTTGTTGCTCGAATTTCACCATTATTTAAGAATAAATTCCCTTCCAGTGTAACAAGATCAAAGTTGCTGAGTCGTTTGTCTATAGCATCGTCTGTATGCTGTACGACACACCAATTACCGCAATATTTGTGAAAAACACTTCGGTACATGTCATCACAAAAGATAACTTCGCACAGTTTAATGCAAGGCTGCTGCATTTGATTGCAAGTGCATGACTTTAAGTCGATTTCATCCACAATACAGCAAGTCACTCTGCCAAGCTTTTTTTCGCAAAAGTAAGAAGTAACTTTTAGGCCAATATCTCGGGTTTTGATGACAATCACTTTAGCATGACGCTGCAACACACTATTGACTGCAGCATCGTATTTGCTTTCCACTGTCGCAAGGTCACATAAAAGGCCATAAATCTTGCTTTTTCCAAACTTTTGCTGGAGTGCATGAATAACTTTACGAAGTTCATCACCAGAAGCTTCCAGCATTTCCTGTCCAATCGTCCATCGATCACGATGAAGTGATTTGAGCGTAGTCTCAATATCACTAAGGCTAACCGTGAATTGATTTATTTCTGCTTTGACTTTCACAATGCGTGAAAACAATTCTTCACTTTTACGGTTGATCTTCTTTAGATTTGTTTTATTGTCGAGGCAACTTTGCTTTAAAGTATTGATTGATGAACTAACGGATTGTATAGCCAAGGAATTCTTGTCCTATATTACAAGAGCATACTTTGCACTGCATAATAGTATAATACCAGTGCTGAATTGGCATCTTTGAGTTCTTGAGAAATTTTGCATTTTCGTTTAATTAAATCAATATGACCATCAGCGATATCAATAAAAGGTAACTGGTCCAATTTTTCCTTGGCTTCATTCATATCATGGGCTCGAGCTTTCAATTGTTCTGTGATCTAAAGAACAAGTCAGATTAAAATAAAAGTTTATTTCACCTCAGCAACAAAGTTTTCTTTTTTCTTGAGATTTCTTGTCAAACGCTCTTTCATCTTTCTCTTCAATTCATGATCACGGCAAATTGTACTGAGTTTGGCTTCATCTTGGGCCAGAAATGTTCTTGCACGCCCCTTTTTCTTGTTTAATTGAGAGAGTGTGGTTGTGCAATGAGTTAAATGAGCTTCTAAATCATTTTTCGACGATTTAAGCGATGTTCGTTCATTTTGAATGTCATTTTCCAAAGTTTGGTACTCAAGCAAGTTGGCTTTAAGCATTGTCTGCTGCTTGGTTAGGTGGAAAATAAGGCATTGAAGTAAATAGTTTTTCTCATTGTCATAACTTTGCTGGGATGAAAGATACGAATCCCAAGCTTTGGTCCATTTAATAAATTTGTCAACCTGCCATAAATCAGGCAAAATTCTGAATCAATATACCATGGGTTGCATTTGATGTTGCTTCGTTGTCATCACACTGATGCTTTCATCCACTTTTTTCAACTCGTCGAGTGTTTGGTCAATATTTAATTGAATTGCTTTAACCTGCCAGCAATATACCAGATTTTCTCTCTCAGAAATATTACCTCGTGATCAATGTGGTCTGACCCTCTGGCAAACATCACATACAAGTATTAGCACAAGAAATCTAAAGAAGATTGTTATTTACATGATCTTTTCGCCTAAACCATACAAAGATTTTCAACCATGTTGACAAAAAATTGAGATCTTACAAAATCCAAGCAGTTGCAAAGGGGTATACTGTGCCACGGCAATTGTATTCCTACAATAAACTAATATCCTTCACACTCAACCTCCTTACGATTGTCGAACAATAAATCGCTCTTGCACATCCATATTAATCCCAACTTTTTTCAATTCATTTTGAAGTCGTTCCCGCGTACAAGTTTGCCATCCAAGTCCATCCAAATCAATTGCAAACACCGAATGTCCTGCACCTTCTTCAATACATCGTCGAACTTTCAATCCACAAACAAGAGCTATTTCAACTACAGCATTTCTTTTTCTTGCATCATGATGAATAAGATCTTCCAATTTCTGCACTCGAAGTTGTTCAGTCGTTGCTCCAAACCCAAATGCGATTGCATCCAAAAAACAACTCTTTCCACATCCATTCCTTCCAAACACACACAGTATTCCTTTTCCAAGTGCTTCAATATCCACCGTTTGCTTTCCTCCAAGGACTTTAAATCGCTTCGTCTTGACCCACTTGAGCGCCATAATTCAAATTTTAAAATGAACAATCTTTTCACTATTTCTATCCATCTTACACTATTTGATCGTTCTGGAAATAATGTAGATTAACACTATTATTGGAATGTAAAATAGTATAATGTTACATTATTTAATGGTTCGTAATGGGTGATTCACGTTATTTAACAATGGTATAATTGGTGTGGTTTACGCTACGGTTTAAATTGCATTGATCCAAGGACATGCGCACTTGCCGGCTCGAATGGACAACAAGATGGAATCAACTTATTTGATCGCAGCCCGCGCAGGCGATTACAAGGATGTGGTATGCTGTATAGATAAGCTAGACGATGTGAATGTGCACCACGCCGATGGATGGACAGCGTTGCATTATGCCGTGTATAATGGCAATCTTCGCATCACACGCCTTCTCTTACAACATCCTGGAATTGATGTAAACGCACGTACATTGTATCTAAAAGGTTAACAATCCAAGAGCTTATATCAAAATGATAGAACTGGCACAACACCATTGCAACTTGCTTTGCGTCGCCAAGGGTCTGATATGGTAAATTTAATGATCGAATATGGATGTAGCCGAGCTACAATACGTGCGCATTTCCATGATGCTTAAGTGCTAATTGAACCATTGTAGCACCAGCAGAACGTACAGCTTTTCAAATGTCGAGAAGTTTATCGTGTCAAGTCCAAGAAAAACTTTTACCTTCATGGGCACCAATTTGGACACCGTCATTGCATCGACGCTATCCAAAAGATCAACGTCAAATCTGTTTTTTGCTCATGTGTGCAAACTATATTCAACCTGAAAAACCTTTCTTCGGGTCAAAACAATGGGTTTATCTGCCTTCCCCAGTTCTTCATCGTATATTTGAGTTTTATTTGTGGCTCGAATGAGCAGCATACTTATGCAGTTTTAAATCCTGCCATGCCGCCTGCTTGTTGCACAAGAAATTTTGTTTTTTCGCTGTATTCTTCGTACAGTTTGTCGTTTCTAAGAAGAAAGATTAATATGTAAGAAATTGAATTTTTCATACTTTGGCACGCCTGCATCTCCTTTTTTGTACATAACAGCTAAATTGTGGCAGGCAGGAGCAAAATTTGCATCACATGCTTGTTCCAAGTATGCTTTTGCTTTGATTACATCACGCTTCATGCCATATTTGGATTGTGATGTTAAATACATCCCACCCAAACGATAACAACTTGATCCTTCACCATCGTTGCATGCTTTTTCAATGGCAGCCATTCCCTTTTCCAAGTTCTTTCATCATGTTTATTAAATCATCTTCATTCAATTCTTTACCTTTTCAATGCCCATACCACTCAAATACATCAATCCAAGATGATGACAACCATGAGTATGGTTAAGTTCACAAGCTTTTTCTACATTTTCACATTCTTTAGCATCCTTCAAAGCACCTATCAAGGCTTACTAAAGTGCTCAACAGCTACTTGATCACTTGCTTCCACGCCTTTGCCAGCTACTACAACAATATTCAACCACTTTAAACTACATTTTTCGTACACACAAGGCGTCCATAGTTGAAACACGAAGCTCCATACTGCTTCACGTCACAATTCTTCTTGTACACCTTGGCTAAAGCACTCAAGTTTCTCTCATCTCAACAAAATTGATCATTTACCTGCTTGATCATACTGTTTATCGATAACTGCAAGCCATTCTCCATAGCTATGACACGCACTCGGATCGCCTGCACACTGTAAATAGACGTAGGTGTACGTATTTACCATTGCCATCGTCACAATTGGAAACAAACTCGTAATGCCGCTTCTCGAGCTCTTCATTTAATCGCGCGACTTCACTTGGACGTGCATCCGTCATCTTGACCAGTTGTCGTAAGTGATCATATGTCACAAGTGCAAAGATCATCGATGGACACGAGCGGTCAGAAGAAGCGACGCAATCGCAATCATTGGAAACGAAAGACTAAAGCTGCTACAGCTCCATTAGAACCACAACCCAAGAAGCCTCGAGCTGATGAAAGCAATGAAATGAACGATATAAGCAACCAGGCACAAGAGATCTTGCAACAACAAGCAAACAATGGAAACAAGCATAATCAAAGTGAAAATGGCAACAAGAACCACCAAGGAAACAAGAAATATCGACAAGTTGGCAACAAGAATATTGATTCACAAGATGGAAGTAAAAAGCAACGAGAAAGTAGCAATGAATCAGTGGTGCATTTAAGTGAAGTATCGTTTAAATCGTTGGCCATCTCGGATGAATCAGCTCATGCCATTGCTGATGTGATGAAATATGAATTGATGACCAAAGTCCAAAAAGAAACTTTACCTGCAATCTTGGATGGAAAAGATGTACTTGCAAAGTCTAAAACTGGTACTGGGAAAACAATGGCATTTTTATTACCAATTGTGGAGTGTTTAAAGAAAACTCCTCGAGTTGGAAATGAAATTTCAGCGTTGATTTTGTCACCAACGAGAGAATTGGCATCACAGATTGAAGCTGAAGCAAAGAAATTGACTACTTTTCATCAAGAAATTATTGTTGCTTGTATGGTTGGAGGTACTTCCTTGAATAGAGATATTCGGAAATTACAACGTGCCATTGATATTCTTGTGGGCACTCCTGGACGATTGCAAGATCATTTGAAATCAAATAATGAAAATATCAAAGAAAGAATACATCAAGTCAAAGTACTTGTGTTGGATGAAGCAGATCGTTTGCTAGATATGGGATTTCGCAATGATATTGAACGTATTTTATCGTATTTACCCAAAGAACGTCAAACGCTTTTGTTTTCTGCAACATTGCCTGATGCTTTGAAAGATGTGAAAAGATTGGCTTTGAAGAAAGATCACGAGTATATCGACACTGTTGGCCAAGAAGATCAAACAAATACACACGTTAACCAAACTGTGATTACATGCCCCTTTGATCAACATGTGACTGTCCTTGAAACACTTTTACAACATCATATAAAAATGGCAAGCGATGGCTACAAGATTATTGTTTTCTTTCCTACTGCACGTGCTGCAGGCTTCATGGCTAGTATTTTTTTAGCTGCAGGCTTTCCAATTCTTGAAATGCATTCACGCAAGTCGCAATCGTATCGTACAAGAACAGCAGAAACATTTCGTCAAAAAGACAATTTGATCATGTTTTCGTCCGATGTCTCTGCTCGTGGTGTTGATTATCCTGGAGTTAGTTTTGTGATTCAAGTTGGTCTCACTGATCGAGAACAATATATTCATCGTTTGGGGCGAACTGGGCGTGCTGGAAAAAATGGTGAAGGTGTTTTACTTTTGTGTGAATTTGAAAATTGTTTGCTGAAAGAATTAGCAGATATGCCAATGACAACACAACAAGTTCCTGATACAACTCCCGATTTAAAAATCTTACCAGTATTAAAGCGCCTCAACAAGGATAAAGAGCTTAAAAAGGCTGGTGAACAAGCATACCAAGCTTGGCTAGGCTTTTACAATTCGAATCTTAAACGATTGAAGATGTCAAAACCAACTTTAATCAGCATGGCTGAAGAGTACTCCAAGATTATTGGACTCGAAGAAGTACCTGCTTTACAAAAGAAAGTAATTGGGAAAATGGGACTTCAAAACCTTGGACTTCGTGTCCAATCCAATCCACAAAAGAAATAATGAATATGATATTAAATCTACTCATGTAGAGATATCCATCAATACATGTCAAATTGCATTGTTTTACTTTTTGTTTGAAGATAACAAAACAGCATTAATTTTCGTTAAAAGTAATTGGAATGACACAAAACAGTAGCTGTTCTGAAATAGACTCGAATATAAAGTTTTTATGTCCTACGGACTGATTGTGTCAAAGTGTTTGAAATCACGAAATTATTTGCGGTGCTAGTGGAAATTTACTTGAAATCTAGTGCTCCAAGTTTTCTGTGAGAGAGAGTGAGTAGTATTTTTTCTCTCAAAAGCGCTCACCTTGAGAGTAAAAATATATCTTGTGTGTGTATAGCATATATTGTAGCTGTGAATAAATGAAACATATCGTGATTTCTATATCTGCTGCATCTGTGATTTTTCAATCATGAAGTGTGATTAAATTCAGATCACAGATTACCATAATACACTCTTGGCTATATCTTGAACAAAGTATACTTTAAAATTAATTGGTAGATTTAAGATTTTAATTGTTAGTAGTATCACACTAATAAATATATAGCCTTTAATAAAAGTTACACTATTCTTGAACAATCGACAAATTCGGACCGTCCCTATAGTTTTGTCCAGCACTGTAGTAAAAAGAATAACAAGATAGATAAAGTGTTGTTTAAACTTGATTTGGATACAATGCACAATTGTTGATTAAATGTCATATAGTGGCGATATAATTGGAACCAAGAGCATTATATCAAGAAAAATCAAATTTTATTAATATATTTAGATATGTTATTACTTTGTCTTTTTCCTAGAGAGGCGTAAAACCTCAATGCATCTTTTCCGCATACTTTTGACCAATTTAACCAGCAATTCATGTTCGATACGATCCCATGATTGTTAATATAGCGGCAATTAATTCTTTTCAAGTATTGTACTGTTGACCATTGCAGTACACCATGCGTGCAAGAACCCCCAGAGGTTCTCGATGGGGTTCAAGTCGGGTGATTTAGATGGCCAGTCAAGTATATTTATGTTTTGCTCAATAAAAAACTTTTTCGATGCTTGTGGTGTATGTACTGCAGCGTTGTCTTGCTGGAAAAAGCAGCATCGACCATACAACAAATCGACAAAAGGAAGAAGATTCTCAGACAAAGTATAAATTTAGGTATAACTATCTTGAGATCCTTCAAGGACGATTAGTTTTGTCTTGCACAAAAACCAGCCCATACAAAAACACTTCCACCGCTTGACTGTCGTTTGGACAGAACGTGCTTCTCTTGGCGTAAATCATGCCAATACGATCCGGCCATTGAGGTTGAATCTTTTCGTCACTAAAAAATTACTTGATTCCACTGATCATCGCTCCATATAACTTTTTTGGCAGCCCATTTAATTCGTGCATTAATTTGCAGTTGAGTTAACACAGGAAATCGGAGTGACTTTGATAACTTGAAAGAGGTGCTTTGTTTTAAATTTCTCTAACACGTCAAGAACTAATGTTTAGTTGAGTTTTGTACCAGGCTTTTTAAGCTGTAAAAAGAGTTTGAAGCAACAAACGCAACGCCTTCGGGGAAATTTTGGACGGTCTTCAGCCACTGTACTTTTGACAACATTGTAAGCTTCATGATTTTAAGAAATATCCCAACATCTATTGGAGATCGACCAATTATTGTTGCAATTTGTTGTCGACTGAAACCCTTCCCAAAAAGAGCATTAACCATGCCTTATTCTTCCATTGTCAACCTTTTGCATTGTTTATGGTCAGGAATTGCAAGTTTACAGTCTTCATTTGAAATCAGAGTTTATATCATTTTTTTAACTTCCTTAAGTGTATTTTTATCGATCTAAACTTAGTGATTCGTTACTATATGATATACTTCAATCAGCTATTGTGCATTATATACAAGTTTAAATAACAATTTATTTCTTTTACTAGGTCTGATGCCTATAATTTGATATTTTCATTCATTATTTAGCACGATTCTTTACTTTTAGCCAGCACTGTATTTCGTTGTCAGTTTAAATACACCACCCATCACATCAAAAAAACTTCACGCATTGTGTATCCTTGATTTACTACTGCAACTGTACCCTTCCAACCAGCCAATACACATTCATATCGAAACATTCATAATAATCCTTGGTAAGCGTCAATCAAGTTTGCAGGAAACCATACTAGAATATGAGTTTCGTTGGCTGTAATTCGATAATTGTAAAAATGGGTAAAATTTGCATTTGATGCAATCGCCTTTGAAACAGGACCATCGTCTGCAGGTATTTGAATATATGTTGCCACCAACTTGGTTAAAGCTGCAACAACGCTAGGTAAGTACCGCGCGATAGTGTCGCCAGAGTGCCGAAAACTTTGCTGTAGTTTTGCACTCGAATCATGCGATATACAACAATATTGCAAGTTTCTCGGATGCATCGATGTAAGAAGTTAGTTCAAGCCCTCCAAATTGACATAACCAAAATACGAAGCAATTCATACGAAAGGATTCGATGAGGGTGTCTTTTTTTCCCTTCAGGCATTTCTTCAATCCAATGTGCACCAGATAAGATTGTGTTATTAAGAACGCTATGTTGTTATATGTTTCATATGAAATCAATGATTGTTGCAATTGAAAGATAAACAATCGACAAAGCAAGTTATTGATCACACCCTTGGTGCATTTCACAAATGAACACTAGATCTTAGAGTCTTTGTAGATTATTAAGTATCCTGATAGAACCTGTTATATTTTATTATGATGACGTTAATTCATTTTGAAAGGAAGTATAGACATTAATCTTCCGACAAATGCGAAGTGTCATGACAACATGGAACAGCGGGAGTAAATTTGTTGGTGGAATTCAAGTGTCTGCACAAGATAATCGCTTGTACAAAGCATTTGTACTACCAAACCAGCTACAAGTACTCTTGGTAAGTGATCCATCGACTGAAAAATCGGCTGCTGCCTTAGCTGTCCAAGTTGGTCATCAAAGCGATCCACATAATTTACCTGGTCTTGCTCACTTTTGTGAGCACATGCTCTTTCTTGGAACACAAAAATACCCTGAAGAGACGAGCTATAAAACATATTTAAGTGCTCATGGAGGTCGTTCCAATGCCTCGACATCGGCAATAGCTACAAATTATTACTTTGATGTGGCCACTCCACATTTGTTTGGCGCATTGGATCGTTTTGCTCAGTTTTTCATTGCACCTTTATTCACTGAAAGTGCAACAGAACGTGAAATGCATGCTATTGATGCTGAAAATGCAAAAAATTTAATGGACGACAGTCGAAGAATGTATCAATTGATGAAATCGTTGGCCAACCCAGCGCATCCCTTCCATAAATTTGGCACTGGAAATCTAGACACCCTTGGTGTTCGTCCCAAAGCATTGGGAATTGACGTTCGAGCAGGTATACAACATTTTGCTTTCTTGTCATCAGTTTTTATTAGAGCTACTTGCTTTTCACAAGAAGCACTACTCTGCCAATGCAATGAAGCTTGTTATTTACGGCAAAGATGACCTCAATATTTTAGAAGACTGGGCGATACAATTGTTTTCACCCATCGAAAACAAAGATGTAAACCCATATTTGTCTGGTAGCCATGTTCATGGAATATTGGTTAAATTTTGTGTAGGCAATGCTCATCCTTATGAAACACAACAACAAGGCCGCTATATTAATGTTCTTCCTGTCAAAGACCTAAGAACTTTGGAGCTTTCGTTTCCTCTGCCCTCAATGCAATCATTGTACTTGGAAAAGCCTAACCGTGTGTTATCCCATTTACTTGGTCATGAAGGCTCAGGATCATTGTGTGCCCATTTAAAAGCTCTTGGGGTTGCTACAGGAGTATCTGCTGGTTTGACACGTGATTACAGAGACTGGTCTCAATTTAGTGTCAAAATCAGCCTTACTCCAAAAGGCCTATTAGAAGTTCCAAATGTTCTCAATGCTTGTTTTCAATACCTACATATCCTCAATCAAACTGATGCTGCCACGATGCAAAAATATTTTGATGAAGCGCGAAAGATAAACTCGTTCCAATTCCAATACCAAAACAAGCAAGCTCCTATCAATTTTGTGTCATATTTGACTCGCAATTTGCAACTTTACCCAGTGCATCACGTAGCTTCTGGGCCATATATTTTTAAAAATTACGTCGATGCGAACCTTCGACAAGTTCTGGCTCAACTAACTCCTGATCGATTGCGCCTCGTATTAACTACTCGTGACGGAATCACTACAGACAAAACTGA
>JNBS01000398.1:0-11951 GCA_002081575.1 Thraustotheca clavata | reverse complement strand
TGGACTTTGTGGTGGTGTAAATGGTGGTTGGTCATTTAGAGTTGTTGATGATTGATTTTCTTCATTTTGAGGCTCCAAAATTTCTTCTGCAGGGGCAAGAGGTGGTGGAGTTGATAATACGATCATGTCATGTTGTTCTTCGTTAGGTTTTAAAGAATCTCGTACCACAAAATCCTTAAATTTGTCAAAATTCCATTCTGCAATCGATCGGAGGTATTGTTTGACTTTGTCATGAATATCCACTGGTAGTGCTAACGATAATGAAATTGTAGCAATTCGTTCAGTAATAGCTTTACGATACGAAGCAATATCATCATATTGCTTTGTTAAATCAAGTAAATTTGCTACAAATGGTTTAAATACTTGGTCAAATTCCAAGACAAATTGGATTGGATCGCTGTTTTCTTCATATCTAATCTTGGATACATTTTGAGCCAAGGTTAAAAGCATTTCATTTTCATTCATTGCACATGAATATTTCAATTCGAGTTGATTCCACAAGTCAAATGGATCATCATAATTTTCAAGTTCTTCCACCAAACTAAAATCCAATGCCGACAATAAATAATGTCGTGCCAGTTGAGTCATGCGTACTTTGATCAACGTGCATTCATCCATTACTGCCAATGTCACGTGATCACTAACTAATCGACGTCTTCTTTGTACTGCTTTTTCATACGCAGCATCAACCACACCGCTTGGTACTTCAGGTACTGCAAGCTCTGCTTTCCCCATTAAAAGATGCATTTTTGCTGGGGTTATGTAGTCACTTAAATTTGGATCCTGGTATTCTTTCGTCAAGTAATACTCACGTAGTTGAAGCACGCATGCATGACTCATAAACTTTGGCTTCCATTGAGCAAAATCAGCTACGTTCTTAAGCACTGCGCCATGGTACGGCTGCATCTGTGCCAGCAGACTCATATTCGGATCTGTACACAATTCCAACACCACATACTAAAATAGTGTGATTATCCGGACACTTGTTGAAGTATATATGTATACAAAATGATAAAATTAGCGAAATCGATAACTTTATGTTTTAGCATCTTAAACATAGCATCAACAATGATGAAAATTATCACACAAAAAGCATTAAAATATACGCTAAACATAATGGCAATAAGCATCTACTATGATAAGTGTAATAAGTGCATAAGTATGTGTTATTTTGTCCTAATTGTTATCATGGTTGATGGTCATTATGTTTAGATTTGATTTTTGCCAAGTAAAATTACAGAGCAATGATCCAAGCAAGATTACTACAAAGTATTAATACTGAGCATTATAAACCCAAACAAGTTGATTGCCAAGTATTATTGCCAAGTATTGGACCAAGTTGTTGCTTGTTTAAATCTGGTGAATGAGCATATAGTGTGATGTTAATAAGAGTAAAGAATGAATGATTTAGACAAGATGGATGCAATTGTATTTACGAAAAATGAATGTTTATGATTGTGATGCTTCTACTTTGCATTTTTCCAATTGAATCTATTGAAATGATAAAGTTTGGATTGAGAGAAAGATATGATACCTGAATTTGATCGGCTGAAAGTCCTTCAAAATAGCCGCGTGCTTTTCCTGATTGATAAATGCCTGATATGTCCATGCCACGTGCAATGAATGCAGTTTTTAGAAAAGAAATTTCAGCAAGGGATAAAACATTGCGTCGATTTTTAGCTGGACTTGGTAGTTTGGCCATACGATTTTGTTTAGCAAGGTATCTATATCGACACTTGAAAGAATTAGTTAAAACTTATTGAGGATGATTTACCTCAAGAGATCTTGGTGTTCGAGATAAAGGAAATATTTTTTCTTTGATTCCTTTTGCAAGAATTAAATGCCATCGGTTCCCAAAACGACCCATTAAATCAATCAGCCCTTGAGATTCTTTATCTGTCCATCGTGGTGGTCTATGATCATTATGGAAATGAATTTGCGTCATTTAGAGTACCGAATGGATCGAACTTCCTTAATGAAATGATCTTTATCTGATGAATAAGCCATTCCATTTGCATATTTTTTTTCATCATCAGGTTTGTAAACAAGTGAGAGCTTTTTTGATGATTTAGAGTTCGATTCGACTATCGGCTCAGCCTTAATGTTTTCCTCTATGCACAGTATTATAATTACGCATTTGGCATACTACCTGCTGCGATGGGTTTAGCTGAATTTGCATCAGTAAGATTATCGCTTTTCTTGCTCTTGGGTGTTGTAAGTGCTATGGACTTCTTTTTTGGTGGGGTTGCATCATTATTACTATTTGTGCGAAGTTGTGGGGGTGTATCTGGCATACGATACTTGCTTCGAACTCGGCCATGCTTGATATCTTTTTTCAAAATATAACATTGAGCATCACGATGCTTGGTAGATTGGCAATAAGTACAAAATCGTCGTGTTGTTTCATGAACAATATCCGATGAAATCGAAGGGTATTTTTGACCAGGAGGTAATTCATAATACTTTCGTACAATTCCACCGCGAACAGCACGAGCCAAATGAAAGCACATTGAATCAAAATGTTTCTTCGAGTGGCAATAATGGCAAAAGAAAACTGGACTATCATTATTTTCATCCTGTGAATCCATACTACTTGACGATTTGCTTTCATCATTTTGATACAAGCAGATTCTCTTCACAGGTTTAGCCTCAGTTAATTCCACTGATCTTTTACGAGCAGCATTAGAATCTATGAGAAGATCAATCTATTCTATGAATTCTATGTAAAAAGATATAATTTACTCTCATCAACAGAGTCGTCGGTAGTAATAGTAGTTGGGGTTGATAAGCCACTGAGTAGTTGATCATTCATATTTGGGTTATGATTTTCACTTGAATCATTTCCACCATTGGTGTTACTTTCATCAGACTTTTGTTCAACATTACATTCAGTATCTACTTTGAGGCATATTTTCTTGAGTCCAAGTACCTTTGTATCCTTGTCATCTTGGCAATTATTTAATATATAGTTTAAAATCCACTGTTTGTAATAATCATATCCTCGATCATGTTGTTTTTGGCGCCATTTATCCAATTCTCTAGATAAAGTTGGTGTCAAAGCTTGCCACAAGAAAGTAACTTTAAGTCGATCAATGACATTAAGACGATATAACATCGTCTCTTCATCTCTTGGGCAAAGTGTCAATGGTAATAGTATACGAGTGTAATTATCCATTGAATTTTCCAAATATTCAAAAAAATCTTTAGCATTTTTTGGATCATATTTCAATTGAGAAATACACTTTAAATGTTCAGCCCCATTTTCTTCATCTGCCATTTCATTTTCTACAAGGCTCATCCACATTTCAAATGGAGTAGCATCATTCTTTCCCCATTCAATTAGTGAAGGATCCACTGCAGATTTTAGATATTGTTTTGTAAAGCGAATTAAACGTTCATTGATCATAGTACATTCTTTCTTCATAGCAGTCCACACATACTTAAGTCTCAATCGAATAGCTTGATCATACTCTAATGATGTCCAATGTGTTTGTGGTTTTGGTGCAGCAATCGTAGCTTTTGACTGAATCAATTGCAATCTTTCAGGACTTATCAGCTCACTCAATGCGAGATTTTCGTATGCTTGCACTGTGTAGTACTCACTAATGCATAGCTCTCCTGCTTCTGCTAGAAAATGCTCTCTCCATAGAGCAAAGTCACGATAGTTTTTAAGCACGGGACCGCTGTACGCTCGTGGCATTCGTCCGATCTTCGAATCTTGGATACGTAATCAAAAAATATTGTCATTGATTTGAATGACAATATTGGATTTACTACTACTTAAATGTTCAATATACTACTGCTAGGTTGTGATTTCTTCTTTTTCGTCAATAAAGTCTATTAATTCACATATTATTACGTAAAAGTAGATTTTGTTACCATGATATCACGAGGATTAGCAAAGCGAAATAAACCTTGAGCTTTTCCATCGTTGTAAATGGTCATCGGATCATATCGATGCTGTGTCTGAGCTTTTTCAAAGAATACAAGTTCTTCTGGAGTGAATTTATATTTTGTTGTTGGTCGAGGTAAACTTGGATCAACTTTACACAAATTTCGATATTTCGACTAGATCATAGCTTTAAAAAAACATGATAGCGATAATAGAGTTTACCTGAATGGATTTCCTTGATCGATTTTGCATAATGTTCATTTCTTCAGCTTTTTGAAAAATTATATGCCATCGACGGTATTTCTTGACAAGATCAATTAGAGCATTGCAATCACTTTCTGCCCATGGTGTATTTCTACAAAAGCATTGAATCCATATAGTACTATGAGTAATTTCTACGGGTTTCTCGTATTGTTGTCATTTCGATCAACCATATCGTCATCACTGCATTCAGAGGCTGTAGATAAGTCGTATGTACTATTGCTGCACCTGGTTTTGCCAGCTTCGATGTTTTTCTTGGAAAAAAAGCATGGGGGATTATAATTTTGACGAAGTTTTCCATTACAAGCATCATAACTAAGCGCATGGCATCCGCTATCATTGTGTTCGGTGGATTGACAATAAGTACAAAAGCGATCATTGGATTTCACGAGGGAAGCTGGTGATGAGAGATCTGAAAAATTAGCTCCAACAGGCAATTCATATCCTTCTCGGACAACTCCATTGTGTTTAGCCAACGCAAGATAATAACAGAGAGAGTCACAATGAGAATTGGACTGACAATAAGTACAAAAAGGTTGTTCTTGAGTTTGTTGAGATTGTAAATGCTTAAAAGCACATTTTTTTATGTATTTGTAGTCCCAATTTGGATTTTGCACACTCCATTCATGAAATTTAAGTGCAATATGAGAACCAAATACTTGCGGTAGCATTGTGCATTTCAATCGATCAATAAAAATTTCTTGGTTCGTATTCTTTTCTTTTTGACCAAATGGTGTAGCAATAAGCATTTTAGCATAGCTGTCAAAAGTTTCTTCAAAGCGATTGAATGATTCTGCTAAATCTTCCTGTGTGGAATATACTATTCCATTGAGTTTTTCATATGCAGTAAAAATGCTATTGGAGCTTGCTTGAATGCTTTGATGACACAAAGATGCCCACATCATAAAGGGAGATTTTTCATTTGATACTAATGCATAAACTTTAGGACCAAGTGCTGATCTCAAGTATTCCAAGGAAAATTTCATCATTCGATTTCTAATTGTCGAGCATTCATTCAAAATAGCAACAGTAATACGATCATTTACATGACGCTTTCGCATTGCTACAGCATTTTCATAATCAATTGAGGAAAGATTATTTCGCACTGGTGCTTCTGCAATTTCAGCATTTGCTTGAAACAAATGCATTTTAGCTGGTGAAACATAATCCGCCAACGTTTGATCTTCATAGTCCTTGACTGTAAAGTATTCGCTAATGTTTAATCTCATTGCTGCTTCTAAAAAGCGTAATTTCCATGCAGGAAAGTCGATCAACTCCATTAAGACATATCCATCGTACACGACATTGATTCTTTCCATTCTCGAACTTAATGCTGCAATGCCATTCGTTCGAATGGAGCTATTAACTAATTTTGATTGGCTTTCTTTGACCAATCAAATCATTGAAAATAATGATTTAGTAGATCTTTAGTAGATCTTCTAATCATATCATGAAAATGCAAGAAATCATACAAGAAGATAGATTAAATAGCTTCATTACATTGTGCAATTTGATGGTGTATTAAGCTATTTATCTGGCATGTTTTCGTTTTTTGAGCTCTGTGAGTGTTATATCATCATCTTCCGATGAATAGTCGTTATTTAAGAATTCCATCTTTATCTTGTCAGTATTGTGATGTCTTTCATCTTGTTGGGTCAAGTGTTTATGTCTAGCAAATAATCTTGGACAATCAGATTTGCTATGGCTTGCATTGAGACACAATGTACATAGTTGTTCAGGTTCTGGCGAGTGAACCATACGACTTGGATTGGTACTTGGACGATAATTATCACCAGAGAGTGTTCTTTGTCTGCTTTGTACTTGGCTGGGGCATGCAGCATCAGTATGACTTGTTGAATGACAATAGCTGCAACTTGGATTCATTTCTACTTTGATTCGAGTTGGTTCACTTCTTGTTTCGACAATTGGTGGTTGATACAAAGGCTCTAATTGTGATTTCACATATTCTCTTGCTTTTTCATAGCTCAATGCCGTCGTCTTCTTTCTCCATTCATTAAATTCTTTTGATATATGTGGCGTAATAGTGTGGTATAAGAAAGCAAGTCGCAATCGATCAGCAACACTTGAGCAATACACTTCATAATTTTGTTGTTTCTTAGATGCTGCCAATACAAGAGGTTCCACATAAGCATCAATAGTCCCGTCTAATCTCTTTAAAAAGCTTTCAGGTTTTTCTGATCGTGAGTATTTCACTGTCATTGCATCATTGAGTAAGACAAAAAGATTTTGATCTTGTGTTCGTTTAGTAGTCATATTTTGAAGATGTTGCCACATTTCATACGGTCCTTCAAGCTCTTTAAGTTGTATTTGCAAGGTATCATTCACAGCAGACAACAAATATTGCTTAGCTTGGTTCATCGTACGTGTTTTAATATGATTTCGTTCTTTCGCCATAGCAGTATTCACTCGTTCTTGCACTCGACGCTTTCGTTTTCTTCCTTCTCTACTCTGTTCATCCATGCTCATTGCATTTGATATCTGTGGTTCTGCAGCATCAGCACTGCAATGAATCAAGTGGAGTTTAGGCTCCGAGATGAAATTTTCAAGCAATGGATCGTCATAATCTCTCTGTAGGTAGTACTCCATCAAACCTTTGCTTGTAGCTGCAGTAATGAACGCTTCTGTCCATGAAACAAGCTCATCTACGCTCTGTAGACACGCACCATCAAATGATCCAACAATACTCATGCGACACCAGCCAAATAGTGACACTATTTCCATGTATTAAACGTTAACTGCTTCAAGCAAGCGGAAGCGATCACTACGGAAGCGTTCAAGGCATTCGCTTACTGTGAGGGGATCAAGGAGGAAGATTAGTTCATTCTCGAGAGACAGAGATAGTTCGTTCACGGGATGGTCCATTTCCCACCATTTATGAGCAATTCGTTTAAGTTGTTTGCATGTACATGAGCCTTGGACTTCCATTACCACTGGCTAAAGCGAGATTTTATGTAAGTATGAGGTGAAAAGAGGATATATGTACGTCATTTGTTTTGTAGTTGAGCTCAATTGAGACGTATGTCGTGGTTTTTGGGCTTGGTGATTCCTAACAATTGAAAAAATGACGAATAGTTGTGTGATCAAGGATATACTTTGATCGGTAGAGAAGAAGGAAGATTGCAAGGCTCAATGCAAAGGTTTATAGCTTGTCTTGTGCGCTTTTTAGGACTCTTTGGCCATTCATTGAGTAAATTCATCAACTTGTACATTTCCTAAAGAATTTAAGCAAAAGATTGTAAATGATAAACCTTAATGCTGGCAATGGAACGACACGGTTGAAAGGTATTAGTTTGATGCCCTTCTCGAGTGATAATAGTCCAATTTTTTCCATATTTGGCCACGAGATCAATTAAATTTTGTTTTTCGACTTGACTCCATGGTGTTCGCCTGCATCCAAAGCAAGTAAAGTAAACAAAATCCATGCATTTACCGTGAAGCAGTAGCATATTGCGATTTCCTGACTCCTACACAGCATTTACTAGACGTATAGCATTACAATTACTTTTTTTTCTGCTCGCAATTGGAGGATTTTGTCGATATTCATCCATCTACATAACAATTTGAACAATTGTGCATGCATATCTCTACCTTTTGGGTAAATGGTTCCTCTACAAGTGTGTCCAAAAGTGCTTCGTATTCTGCATCAATCTTTCCTCCTCGCTTCGTTCGTTTACTCTTTCGTTCTGCCATGAATGCGTTGATTCAAATGTGGGATCGGCAGTGATTGCAAAAATATCCCAGGATTTTGACACAATGAGATCTTATTAGATAGATTAAAGTATATTCATTAGATTCCACTTGGATTAATGGGTCGAATGAGGTAGATGTTAAAATGTATGGGCATTGAGGCTTCATTCGATGCAATCGGGTACAAAACACCACTCGATGGTTCTTCTGTCAATACCCACGAGTTAGCTGTCGTTTGTTCATTCACTAGTGTCTCTGGAGCAATGGATTCTTCAATTGTGTCGAGAAACAAGCGAAATGATTTCTGATATGGCTCTCCTGGAGGATTTACAACAAGAGAAGATGCAGAACAGAGCTGAACAAGAGCTTTACGAAAAGATTCTTCTAATGTTCGCTTCAGAACACCAGCATTAAGACCAATTTCAAAGACACAAGTATCTAATAGTTCTCCTGTGGATGCAAAAATGCCTACTGAAAGCTTCTCAACGCGTCCTTGAGCAATCAAGACTCGACAGGTATCAAGCATATCATGAATGTACTCGTGGAGCAAAGGATGTCGACAGGCATGCACGGGGACATCATATTTCTTGCAGACGTAGAAGATTTCTACCATATTTGATCATATAAAGCTAAAATTGAATGTACCTGGTGGATAAACCTGCCAGGTATAGCTATGGATGCATATTAGTTATGAAGAACGAGGGTAAAAGTACATAAACTCGTGAATTCCGACTTCTAGGAACTCGATGAGGCAATTGACCATGTCATTCATTGTTTCATAGGAATGAATGGCTGGTAGATGAAGAAGAAGACATGCATGACTTAAAAGACTAGGATTTCGATCAGAATTACACTGTATTGTGCGTTCAGCATTGCTTAAGATCTCCATCAAGTATTGTGTACATTTAATATGGTATACTCTATCTCTCTCATAGCACGCTGTACGAGACTACTTAACTTGTATTTGAACGTGGATTTGCCTTAGCCTGTTCGTAGTCGCTTTAATGTTTCTGCAGCTGCTACTATCGACATGGATCGTTTTCGTGGATTCTGTTGTGTGATGGATGATGCAAGTAGATTCTTGTTGATATTGACTAAAATTTCATACCCCAAATGCATTTGATTTGTGTACGTTTGTACCAATGTCATTTGTACAACTGCATTCATAATTTGACCACCCACAGGCATCTCAAGAGGAATATTTTCATCAAGTAATAATGTTGTTTGGATACGTGTGATAGCATAATGCCCTGACAATTCTTTTTGAAATTCATGACGACAATATGGGCAAGTATTTCGTCTTGTTAACCATTGACGAATACATGATAAATGAAAAGCATGTTGACATGGTAAAACAATACATTCGTTAGCATTTTCCATGCCACACATACAAATCCCACAAGGATCATCTTGAGATTGATTTTCACGTTTCCATGCATCAAGATGATTTAAAATTGCATTGCTTGTTGGCGTGTATGCTTTTAAATGAGGAACAATATATTGAATCATAAAATTGGCCCAATTTGTACTCTCAAATACTTGCACAACGTTAGCTACAACCGCATGCGGCAATGCTTTGTATTGGATATTTACGTTCACATGGACACCTTTGGACATGGCTGTTTGTCAAGGAATTCAGAAATGGCTTCTCGCCACACAACCAACAGCCCAACACTTTGAATAGCGGCTACACGTATGTAATCAATCGCTATAGTTGAGGTTACCCATCTTATAATCCTTCGATGCTCTGCTGCAATGGATTGCTCAGACTGTGCCTGGACAATTCCACTGAGTGATATTTTCTATTCTGGTATCATCATTATACTTGATTTTTGTATATGTATACAAACATCTATTACATTATTTTTTTACGTCAAAACAATTTTAACGTGTTTTCGCAGCAATTACATTAATGTAATATCATCTACGTTAAAGTATTTGAACTAAAATGCTTTTCATATCTTCAAACAAGTCGATCAAAGCAATGCAAATATTGTTTTTCTTTGTACTTTCTTTTTGTTTCGAGTATCTTTTACGTTGTTATTATTCGATTTGATGTGTTACATG
This sequence comes from Thraustotheca clavata, assembly GCA_002081575.1. Lineage (NCBI taxonomy): Eukaryota > Oomycota > Saprolegniomycetes > Saprolegniales > Achlyaceae > Thraustotheca > Thraustotheca clavata. Next base: position 2,023 of record JNBS01000398.1, on the reverse strand, counting down.
ACTTTTTTGTGCAAGTGCATTGAAAATGAAAATTCATAGTACAGTTCCAACCTAATTAACCTGATGTTCCTTAGAAGATTTCTTGAGGTTGTACGAGTGGTGATCAATCCATCACTAGATCAGTGGGGCCACAGCTGCCAAGTTCTATAGTCTGGTCAGAGCTATTGAAATTGAACAAGTTCAGAAATTTGTTATTTAGATTGATTATTGGGTTTTTATTCATTTTCTTGACAAAAAATAGGCGTTTTATTGCCATAGATGAACTTAAAAGACTTTTAGTTTTATGATACCGTTTACTTTGTCATGTTTAGTTCGAATTACTTTATTACGATACAATTTTTGACCGAACTAAGCAATACAGAGTTTATCCAGATTAAACAATTGTTTTTTGAAGAAAGGCAAGTGTGAGTTCTTGTTGTACCAACTCTGCTTGAGAACGTAATTGTCATCAAATCTTTGTCTCGTTTTAACACTATTAATGGAAATTACCGGTTACATAATGTGCAATATTGATTTGAAATTATGAGTTGAAGTGCATATGATACTATGTACTAAATATGAAATAGTGTTAAGAAATAATACTTCTCTTCCAAGTTCTTCTCCACTTCTTTTGTATTGCCATTGCACTCCTGCCAACAAACAGTCGCCATTAAAATTGATGGCTTCGAACAAAACGTTATATTGGGTTCAGTTTTAATGCGAATTGTTAAGTGAACGTAATTTACTGTTGAAAACACTACAGTATAGTGTAAAGGTACTGATATTGAGAATTTTATTCTACTGTAAACGAACGATATGTACAGTAGTTAAGATCATTAAGTAAATGAAAATGTAAAAGCAAAATGTAAAGTTTATACAGCACATTTATGTTATCAAACAATCTTGGTGATATAGAAAATGGCATTCACCTACATTTCACTCGTTTGTATAAGGTCTACAATGTAGATATTGTCATGTTAATTATGAGATTAATTGTAAACTAAATGTAGGAGGAAATGGTTAGGCAATGGATATAAAATCAAGTAGCTTGTTTCAATATAGAGAGACATTATACATTTGTCAATCTTCGTCATCAAATACACTGCAGTCAAAAATTTCATTCAAAAATTTTCATTCAACCTGCGACTGTACCGATGCGATATTTATCTCTTGAACCAAGACACATCGTAAGTCTGCAACACACAACACATAAAGTCATTGTATAAAGATTACACTTTATTGAAGTGCGATATTGCTTTCAATGAGGCGGGCAATCTCGTCAGGGATGATATTCCTAGCCGCAAAACTGAGAGAAAGAATTTGAAATAGCGAGAGGTATTGTTCATTGTCCTTCAGCAATTTCATATTTGGTTTACATCAATTTTAAAGTAGCTACTTAATGTACCACCAAGATCATGTTTAAAAAATAGCAATATCTTCCCTAAGCCAAAGACACAAAATAAATCAATACTATACAAACTTCAAAGACAAAGACACAGAATTATCATATCAAACATACTTCCATCAATTGTCCGTTTCACATATTATGATTTAATTTTTAATTTTTGTGATGCAAAAAACTGCACCTATTGAAAAAATCCACTCTGTCCATGACACTAACTTCAAACATCTTGAACAAATATATACCTCCACTGAGTCCTACAGCACCCAAATTGTATGAGGAAACCACACAGTCTCACGACTTTCCAACGGTCATCGAAATTTCGTTTTAACCAATCACATGTCAAATCTTCTTGTTCTACCCAATCAAAACCGATCTATCCGATCCTTCTAAAAAATCATCTTCTTTTAACTACACCACATTTCAAATTGTATCCTGTCGTTTAGATGAAGTTGATCGGAGTATTGGCATTGGCATTCGGTGCGACTGCTTCTCAGCCTGGACAATGCAAAGTTACATCAGATTGTACTCAATATGGCTCAGGATATACGTGTGTGGCTGTCCAAACTGCTATTGCTGGTATTGCGTTAGCCTCACAATGTGTGCTTGGTACTACATGTGGTGGAAATTCTGCTGGACAAT
>JNBS01000397.1:0-23150 GCA_002081575.1 Thraustotheca clavata | reverse complement strand
CTCACATTATTCTCTATAGCTAACGTTATCATATCATCCTGAAGTTACCAACGCAATTCCCCCTGGAAAAGACTTTAGATTCTTTGGTGCTAGACACTTGCCTCATTAACTTCAACATCGGACCTACCCCAAGCAGAGCAGATGTTGTAAAAGGTTCAAAATATTAAAACCATTTGTAATGGTAGACTGACAATGATTGTCCGACCCATGGTTCGTAGACTTATGTAGTTCAAATGGATAACATTGTTGATAGCTTTATCATCTAAACGATTAAGCTATGCCAATGGTACGCTATCTTGATGAAATTACCATTCTAACTGTGTAATTTGAGCTAGAAAGACTAAAGTGCAATTCTGTCGTAGTTTGTATTTGGTAGACGTTAGCCACAATGCACTCTAACCGTACATTTCATCCAGATATTGAAGTTGCCCTATTTGCTCAAACAGCAATTCTGATCGAGATCCTAGCGACGTCATTCAATGTTGCCTGCTGGTTGATAGACATGTTGCAGACTATTCCATGGGGGTGCTAAAACTATCTGTCGTATTGAAAATGGATAGCCTTGCAATTTGCTTAGCAATAACATCACGTGCTCATCATTGCACCTGATGTGTGGTGACTATGTTGGGTAAGTGTTTGGGTAAATGCAAGAGTTTGTTATGGCTAAAGTACATGGAAATCTCTAAAGAAGCGTTATAGCTATGGTTAACGTGATACTTTGATTCTGAGTATTTGTGCAAACGTCTGGTCTCGATAGCTTTAAAGAAGGGCAGTCGTTCCAAAGAGACGCTTATACAATGGATTAGAGCTTCAATTAGGACACTAACAAACCATCCAGTTATCATGAAAACTATACAACATTTCATATTAAACACCCATCCCCTACTCAAACAACTGGCATAACTCTATCCTCCCACTCTCTTAGATCGGAGCGATTTCTTGGTTGCTCATAAAGTTCATTTTACATTTTACCTTGGCGGTCCACATCCAACAATTACGATGATATCGCCCAAAGCTGACAAAGATCACTACGCTACCATTTTGACTCCAGTTGCTGATGATTTACAAATTCATGAGCGCAAACCCGATTCAGATATGTCCCCTGGTGAATACCTTCGTACTCGTGTCTCCACCCTCAAACCACCAATGACCAAGGTGGCTAACCCCATTACTTTGCTCAAAACTCTTGACAAGCAGCAATGGTACAACTTTGGCATTGGTTTTGCTGCATGGACTTGGGATGCTTTTGATTTCTTCACTGTCTCCATGACATTGTCTGATCTTGGTAAGACGTTTGGCAAGAGCAACACTGATATCACTTGGGGTATTTCCATTACTCTTATGCTTCGTTCCATCGGTGCTATCATCTTTGGTATTTTGGCAGATCGCTACGGTCGCAAGTGGCCTTTTGTCGTTAACAATATTCTCTTTATCATTCTCGAACTCGCAACTGGTTTTTGCAATACTTTTACTGAGTTTATGTGGGTGCGTGGTCTCTATGGTATTGCCATGGGAGGTATGTGGGGTAATGCTGCTGCCACTGCTCTCGAAGATGCTCCAGTTGAGGCTCGTGGTTTGATCTCTGGTATTTTACAACAAGGCTATGCATTTGGATACTTGCTTGCAGTTGTGTTTGCTCGTGCTTTGGTCAACACCACCAGCCATGGTTGGCGTCCACTCTTTTGGTTTGGTGCTTGTCCTCCAGTGTTGATTATCATTGCTCGTCTAATGATGCCTGAAACTAAAGCTTTCCAAGAACGTCAAGAATTGCGTGCTGCCACCCACAACAGCGGTGGTACTTTTGTGACTGAAGGTAAAATCGTACTCAAGACCAAATGGCCATTGTTATCGTACCTTGTGCTTTTGATGGCAGCCATGAACTTCCTCTCGCACGGTTCCCAAGATTTGTATCCAACGTTCCTCAAGAACACTCTCCAATTCAATGCTGATCAAGTCACTGTAGCTCAAGTCGTTGCCAATCTTGGTGCAATCATCGGTGGTACTGCTGTCGGCTACTACTCCCAAACTTTTGGTCGTCGTCTTAGTATTCTTGCATGCGTTGTGCTATGTGCTTGTGTACTCTACCCATACTGCTACACCAAGAGCAACAATGTGATGGCTGCTGCTTTCTTTACTCAATTTGCCGTACAAGGTGCTTGGGGTGTGATCCCAATCCATCTCATGGAACTTTCACCACCTTCTTACAGCACGTTCATCTCTGGTACCTCGTATCAACTTGGTAATTTGATCTCATCGACTGCCTCCACAATTGAAGCCTCGTTGAGTGAAGTGTACCCATTGCCAACTGCTCATGGTGGTGCTGCTCGTTATGACTATGGTAAAGTGGTGGCCTCGTTGTTGGCTGTTGTACTTGCAGTATTGGCCGTGCTAGTGTTTTTGGGTCCTGAAGCTCGTGGCAAGGAATTTGATGCTGCCAACAACCCTGATCTTGTCGCTGCTGTGCGTGAAGTACAACAAGAAGAAGGCAAACAATCGGAAACCCACATGAATGAAGAAGTGCTGGAGAAACACGTGTAAATATTTTAGTACATTGAATGTTGCGTTATATTGATGAGTAAAAACTTTTTTGAGATGAGTGAAATGATTGCATTATTTTGTATGTACTTTTTGAGATTGATAAAATGATTGCATTATTTTGTATAAATACACATATTATCAGGAATACAGATAGAGAAGCAGTTGCCTTCACGACACAATGATCACAATCACACATATTTGTGGGTATTCAACGAATCACCCTAATATAATCAGTGTTAACCAAAAGGTGCAATCTGGTTTTAGACATGGCAATGAATCTAGATTGCCGTACAATTTGCTGAGTTTGTACTCAGCCCATTGTTTGTGCAAAGATTTTAGCTTTAATAAGCTTATTTATTATTCAAAGCATTATAACTTGGTTTACTTTTCATGGTGAAATTTGTTGGTATGATTTTCCAAAGTTTGCCATCTTTCATGTAAGAAATGACACATTATGTACTTTCAAATGATTTCTTTTTTACACTTGACCAAAACACAAGACTTGGATGTGTCAAGTAAAACAGGTATCAAGGGATATATTGTATTAGCAGAGACAAAATTGGCTTAGCATAACAAAACTATTTAATTCAATTCACGAACAGGGAATTCTTCAGCCCAAAGTTGATGCATGAATTCATACAAATCTGGCGACACCGACACTTTGTATGGAGTTGCATTAAGTGGACGCATGACATCGGAACGCATGACATGGATTTGATTAGCCACATATTGACGAATTTCTTGCATTGATGGGAGAGTCATTTGGATACCTCCATTCTTGCCATCCCACACCAAATGATGAAGTGGAATGACTTTGCTTGGTGTCACGTATGCGCGAACCATTTCATCAAAAGCATGGCGACAGAGCAAACGATGATTTGGTGAAGGGTTTGGCTCTTCACAACGCATCATAAGGTCCAAAATAGGACTGCCATTAGCACCCACAAGACGGAAAGCTTGTTTACGACCAGGAATAGTGACTTTGCTTGGTTCTTGAGAGAGTTTAATACGGGCTTGTCCACTAATTTCAACAAGTTTGTAAACCATACCAAGTGCAGGTTGGGCTTGGCATGTAACAAGGTGAGTTCCAATACCAAAAGAGTCAATTTCATGGCCCTAGTAATACGACTTCAGACATGATTCGACTACTTATCATACCTGTTCGTTGAGCGAATTCAACACAGCTTCATTGATATCATTGCTAGCAACGATTGTCAACTTGGCGAATTCAGGAATACCAAATGTGTTGGCAGCTTCGGTGAATTGACGACGGGCTTCCTTGGATAAATACGCCAAATCTCCAGAGTCAAGGCGAATACCATTAGGCTAATATGACACATTAGTTTTATCATAAGTACGAGAATTACCTTATAGCCCAATTCGTGAAGAGCCAAAGCAACAGCCAAAAAGTTAGGAATACCAGACGACAAAGTTTCGTAGGTATCAACAAGAGCTAAGAAAGCTTGAGGGAATGCCAAAGCATACGAGATAAAAGCAGCCAATTCTCCCTATGAAATTATTAGCAAAGAGCATTTAGCACAAGAGATACGTCGTTGGTATTTTCAGCTTGCATCTTAGCACGGTATTTCAACGTAAGAGCTTTAAAGTCAACGCCATCAAGCATAGTTTGCTAGAGAGATTATGAGATGGGCAGTATGGTGGATTATTACTTTGACATCATCAAGGGAGCGATGGGCTTGTACAAAAGCATGGGCGTGTGTTCCTTTGATAGGGATACCAAACAGTTTACCAGCAAGAACGTTGCTTGTACCATGGAAACCAGCCATGTACGAATAACGCGAGGCGGAAATTCCACCATCAGGACCTTGAGCACGACGTAAACCAAATTCAAACAAAATTTTATCTTTTCCAGCAGCTTTGATAAAGCGTGTAGCATTAGTAGCAACAAGACTTGCATAATTTAACAAGTTAAGCAATCCAGTCTCAAGCAATTGAGTAATGCCAAGGTGTCCTTCAATTCGCAACACTGGAATACGTGGGAATGCAATCGTTCCTTCTTTCAAAGCATAAATCTACATACGATTCATATAAACCCCCCAGACTAATTTCTTACTTTGACATTTGAGCAATCAAGTGACAATAACCAGTCAAAGAATCCAGGTTCCGTCGAAGGTGGCAAAACATCACGAATGTAATCCACGTCACTTTTCGTAAATTTGAATGCATTGACAAAAAACAACACCTATATCCTTTATCAATCTTTCATTCCCCTCTATAAATTACCTCTTCCAAACCAGCAAACACTGTAAATTCTCCTTTAAATGGATTCTTGCGGAAAAACAAGTCAAACGTGGCTTCTTCCGTGTGACGACCTACTTTCCAGTACGCATATGCCCTAATATCATGTCAATACACATATAGAAGCCATTATACATTGTAATCTGGTATAAATCCGTAAGCAACGGCGTCACAAGCGCATTAGTTGGCGCAGAATTGGCGTAAGGTGAACTGCTCATGACTTGGCAAATTACAAAATGAACTCGTCTATCGATCACCACTTTTTCTGTGACATGAACGTTTTTGATTGGCCCTCTCTGCCTGCTGGATTTAGATAGCTATTAAATTTGACAGTTCATACAAATTTTCTATACAAAAGGGTAAAATGTAATGGGACAAACTCAAATTAGTATGGAAACGTACGAAGAGGTTTTGCATTCCACCTTGGGACAAAGTATCTTTTTCCTAGTCAGTCACTATACAAAAATCAAGTTTAAATGTTATGTTCATGGAAGTACAAGGATGATATCTATCATTTCTTGTACGTTGATGAATGTTGTATAAAAGAAGATGACAATTGAAAGGAACAATGAAGTCGATGAAAATATACGATGCAGTGCACGGCAAAAAAGTAGCCAAATTGTCTTATCCTCGTACTGTCGATATTGATGACGCAATCATTATGTCATTTTTGAAAATGAGTCATTTGACACGTGAGATTGACATGTGTAATTTTATTTTTTCACTTGATTTATTCACCTAGAAATAGCGCGACACCACCAATAATCCATTTTGATGAATCTCCAGCAATTGGTAATGAAATTTCTACAAGCATTCGTTCTCTTGAGATAGAATAGTATAATGGCACTTTAATACAAGCATCTTTTGCATAAGGTTCTCGTTCTTCATCTCTTACATAAGCTATGTAGCAGGTTGGTACAGCAACAAGTTCTTGACCATCAGAAGATGGTTCTTGTAAAACACCACCTTCAAAAGAAGCTCCTTGTAAGAGTAAGCCACCGATAGAATACCATTCAATGGAACCTAAAATCATTAAAACATATAAGATCATATTTTGTATACCTGTTGTCTTGTCCTTTTCCCAACATGAAATTAACTTCATACCATCCATAGAGCATTTTAATGATCGAGCTGCTTGCTGTCGAAGAGCATTGAGGAATGTACCAGGCTGTAAGACTTCCGAGAGATCTAATGGACGAGAAAGTAGGATATTTTTGGCACAGTCTTCTTTCCATTCATTTAATGCTCGTTTTCGTAATGCTAATGAACGTAGCCATACTTGAACTACTTCACTAGCTTCCCATCGATTACTCCAGTCAGCAGGAACAACACCAACGAGAAGAGCAGAAGCAATGTTTTGGATAGCAGGTGTTAAAAGCCCAGTACCGTAGATGACCTTTTTAATATTCATAAGGCCATTATTGACATGTTTGGCAAGATCTGTAGCAGCAGCATTCTCCATTGTTACAAAAGCTTCTACAGGAGTCACAGCTACTCCACTCTTTTCTTTGTTTAAGTTTTCTTTTGTAGTTTGTTCGAGATTCAAACTTGATGTTAATTTTGTCCAATTTTCAATCAAAGGACCCAAAACCACACGCCATTTCTCTCGGTCAAATTTACTACTAGCTTGAGCACTGCTAGTTAGTGTACGTAGTTGAGCTATAACAGCAGACGAAGCTGTACGTTGAACACTTCTTTCAATATTGTCAGGAAGTCCAAATAAACGTGGTGGATCTGTTTCTTGTAAATGCTCAATCAATGCAACAAAATCCTCTCGTTGTTCCGTATTTGGCATTTTGACTCCTTTACATAATGAACTTTTGCCTTGTAATGTATCTGTCGTGAAATACATTTGCAAATAGCATCGAAGTACTCGTAAATCATAAGGATTATCAATACGTCCACCATATATGGCATTTTCCATTAAACCATGAATGGATGACCAGTCAACTGAACTTTGTTGACTTGCAGCTTCCATAATATTAAAACCAGCACGTAGATCACCAAAACTAAATTCATAAAACTTTGTCCAGCCTTGAGGGATATACGTACGACGTTCCTGTAAAAGTGAATGGAAAAAGCCAAGCAAGAAGAGCAATTGCATACGATTCACACTGTTCGTATTGCTTTCCAATTGAAAAGTTGCATATGTACGAAGTAAATTCTTCTTCAAACCTGGTGGGGATTCATACGTCACTTTTAAGCTTTGTTCAAGTAATATTAAAGGAAAAGCATCATGTGATTCTGTAGTGCACCAAAGTCGGAATTTTCGATTTGGATTTAAGGTGTTGAGTTCTTTTTCAAGTACAACAAGCCAAGCGATTACTAGATGCAAATTTTGCAAGCATAGCCATTCTCCATTTTCAGCTGTGGACTTGAGTAAATTGAGAGCTTTTTCTTGTTGTCCACCACCCATAGCAACTTCAAAATAGTGCTCTCTTCCAACCATCTCAGTGGCAACTTCCTCTAGTTCTTTGGATGGATCAGCACCTGCAGTAGTAATAAGCAGAACTGGACAAACACTTGATGCTTCATTTGTTGCCAAATCTTTGAAGTCCAATGGAGGTGGTGTCAAAGTTTTCACTTTGAGTATTGTACAAATAAAGTTTTGAATTGCAGTTTGAAGTCGATCTGGACGTAAGGCTTGTATAATTAATACTTTTTGGAATGGAGTTAAAGCCTTGTCTACTTTAGCATGGAAAGCAACTTCGCAATCCAGTGCTTTTGACCAACGAAGCCAAACATCACTAGCATCAAATTTAACCTGACTTGCCAAACGTGGAAAAGTTTCAACAAAAAGAGTAAAAGCATCTCGGCGATCCGAAGCAGCCCAATCTGGTAGTGGAGCTTCTTTTTTGCCATCAGACATTATATCTCCAACAAAATATTCCCACTCATTCACTTCAAATGCATCTTCATGCATACCATGAATAAGGTGTAAACCAAACATTGGACGGTGTTCTTTGAATAGGGAACGACCAACAAACATAAGTACTTTTGTTTCAAGTACAGGTGACAATCTGCTAATACGCTCTTTAATACTGCTCACGTCCATTTTACTTGCAAGAGTTGCTTTAAAAAGTGTAATAAAGCTAGCCAAAGAAAATCGATACATGTGATTCACACTGTGTAGCGATTTCACAAGGAAAAATAAACGAGCACCATCTCGTGCAAATGGAGCATAAATAGCACGTTGCTCATCAAGTTCTTCCGATTTAGTTGCTGATTTCTTGAGAGCATCTTCAATATCTGCACTTGTTGCTTTTGTACGAGTAAGTGATTCAATAAGTGTTGTGTTGTCGAGAATGTCACCTTCAGATGTAGCAAGGGCTTCGAGTAGTTGCTTTTCTAGAGTTGCAAGTTGAACTTTAAATTCTTCTTCATTTTTCAACAATTCACTCTTTTGCGACTCTAGTTCAGGTTGCTCATTCTGAATTGTTACCCCAAGAAGCTGCCCTTCTAGCCCAGACTTAGTGACTGTGAAATTCACCACATTTACAATAGCACGAGCGTCTGGAGGTAATTCTGGATCAGGGTTGCGAGTTACTAAAACCATTCGAAAGTTATCATTGTAATCGACATCTTTGTCACCAAGGCGAACGATGTATCGTGGACCTTCGTGATTTAAGTCTTTACGAATCAACGGGTACAAGTAAGGCTCAACAGTATCAACTTCAAGAATGGCTAAAGTTTTACCAAAACGAACAGCTTGCTCCACTAAAGACACAAATCGTGCTTCTTGAGATTGTACAACAGACAAAGGACGGGTTGCATCTTTCGCAAGATGAGCCTGAAGCCACCCTGTAGCTGCATTTGCTGGATCAATAATAAATGGACAACGATCTCTTGTATAATGAACTATCAATCCATTTTCCATTGAGAGATTGTCTGCTGGCAATCCCAAGCTTTTCCACGTGAGCATTTCACTTTCAGAACTCATCAGTTTGCGATAGTCAAATATTGTTGGAGAGTCGATAGATTCGTCCCAACCTTTTGCAATTGATGCTCGTTTGTCTTCGGAACATTGTCCAAGGAAAGTTGTAAAACCTGAAGCCATTAACAATTTCAGTGGTAATTCGACAACTCTGTGCTCTAAATCTTTCACTTGGGCTGACCACCGAGTTTGTTCACCACCAAGCTTTCCAAGTAGTCCTTGAGCTTTTTGCAATGTAGCTTCTGCTCGTTCCAGGCCAACACGCAATATTTCGGCTTCTTTTGTCTTTTCACCAAATAAACTCTTCATTTCATCTACTTTGACATCGATAGCTTTGAGTTCGCCTTCACATGATTGTAAACGTTGTTGTGATGCTTCTAACGAGCGTTTAGCTTCAGCGAGATCTGCTTCTAAAGGCTCAATTTTTGCCAATACAACACTGTACTTCATATTTGCTTTGACCCATGTAGCTAACGGTGCTGCTGCCACACTAACACGATAAATGTTCTCATGCTCAAAAGATGCCGACTTGGCCTTGAGTAATTTCGTCACAGCTTTTGAAATTTCAGGTGTAATCCGACGTGAATCATAGTTCTGAATATCATCTTTGACTCCACGATTACCCAAAAACTTCTTCATCGAGTTCCACGATGTATCTTGAATTCCAAGAAGCATTAACACAGCAGAAAGTACGTCATGAATCGGCTCTGGCGGCATCTTGAGTGACCGAATTTCGTTAATGTTATCACTTTTAATTGCACCAACAGCTTCTTTAGCAGATTGTAATACTGGTGTGATTTCACTCAATTCATCTTCAATTTCACGCTTTCGAGCATTTGTCGACTCCTCTGCTTTAGCTAATTGTTTTTTCAAATCTTCCACTTCTCTTCGATTCACTGAAGCTCTATCTAAAGCACGCTTGATTTCGTCCATAGCTTCATCTGCTGATACTTGAGCAGCACCAAGTTCTCGTTTTTTCACCACGGCAGATTTTGACAAGTCATCGACAGTTGCTGATGCTTCTTCTAATTTTGAAAGCCCCGATTTTAAGTGCTTCACATCAACCAAAAGTTGCTTTGATTTTTCATTGAAAAGATCATGCCAGGTTTGTAAGAATGAAATATACTCTCGTGGAGTAGCTCCAAGGCCTTGTACAGACTCATAAATGAGATTCACCATGTTAAGCAGCCCAACGCGTTGAACTTGGTCCTGCAGAAGCTCTGAATTAGTCAATAACATTTCAGGTATTTTCTTTAAGCTCGAAGTTGCCCAGTCACCCATCCAAGTTATGCTGCACCTTGTGTAAAGTGCTGGGTTGCTTTCACATCGACGTACAAATTGTTCATTTCTAGCATCCATAGATAAGACAACATGTAAGTTTGATTGCACTCTAGCAACAAAGAAGTCGTATACGGTGCGATACACCACAGTGCTTTCCATCATCTTTTCCTTTAGTGGACTGAGTAGTGGTTCGAGTTCTTCATGGGTATAAAGACCAGGTACTTCTCCAGCACTTAGTAATGAATTGGTTAACTCCAAAATTGCATCTTCACTGAAATGGTGATCTTCTAAATACAACACTGCATGCTCACCATCGACACCAGCACATTGCACAATTGTTTTTAAATCTGATCGAAAGGTGGATGCGTTGTAATTTCGAGTTAATGTTGGTGTAAAAAATTTGTAGCCAAGCATGTGAGCAATAAGAGTTGTAGCTGTACGTCGACCGACACCAGAGTACCCAATAAGTAATAAAGCCCCACCTAATTCTGAAAGTGATCTATCGACTACAGCCAAATGATCAAGAATTTCTTCAAAAAGCAGCATATGAAGCTCTTTTTCTTCTCGTTCATACAAAACTATTCCTTGAGCTACTGCACTTTGAAAATCTTCTCCAGTCATACGTCGTAAAGGAATTAACATCATGTCTTCTGTACGCTTCATACCAAGAGAAGTAAAATACACATCTTGCAGTTTAGCTTGGTGCCGCCATTGTTGCTTTAATATTGTGTTTAGGGCAGAATCAAACTTAGATTTGCTTTCAGCATCAACAAGACGATCACGAAATAGTCTTCGGGCCTCATATCCAAGAACATCAAGAACTTCCTCATTAGCTAAATCGTATCTCAATAAACCAAAAGCCCATTGTGTCAAATCTCGAGGTGTAAACAAATAATGGCGATGTTCATCCACACTGAATTTAGAGCGAACACTTTCATAGAGTTCGACCATAGAGTGAGCTAATTTGTCTCGAGTTGCTGTGTCTTTCATAGTGGGTGATTCAGCTAGCACACCTTCCAAGAAAGTGGAGTAAACTGCAGTTAATTCTTCTGCTGTAGGGTAGTCCATAGCAGCAACTCGGACAATAGCAGTAAACCGAGTTGAAAGCATGTGACGCCCCACTGTAGTTGCTGCATTCATAGAAGCAACAATTTGGACTCGCTCAACACCAAGGAATTCAAGATGTGGATCGAAAAAGCCTTGAAATGTTAAGAGTTGTTGCAAAAAGGCTATCAACATGCATGTATCATATTGATCAGGTTTGGGTAAATTGATGTCTTTCAAATACAAAACAAGACGATCACCATCACGAGGACGATAAACTCGACCAGAGTTTGTTGAAAACAGTGAACAACACTGGGCAATCTTTGCAATTACATGATCTGCTGTCGTCTGTGCATTACAGTGAAGTACTGAAAAACTTACACCCTTTAGCGATTGAAAAGCTTGACGTACAAGCATATTCTTACCACAGCCTTCAGGTCCCACCAGTATAAATGGCTCCATTTTTTCAACCCATGGAGCGATAACTTGGAGGCCTCTCTGCATACTAATAGTTTGAATCACCGATGTACGAGAAATCGTGTTGCTTCCATCGTCGTAAGTAGATCGTTTAGTTTCATATGAAGCATAAGAGGAGCCAACACAATAACAATCAAGTGGAGAGCCAATGTCAGGAGGTCTTTCGTTTGAGAATAAAAATACAGATTTAGCAAAAGTAGCTCGGTGACTGAGTGTCAAGTTGGCTCCAAGACCTCTAATTAATGCGACTACAAATTCTGAACGAGTTTTTGCACTTGCAACATGCGAAAGCCCATTCATAATAGAACCCACAGTGGTGGTAGCAACCACTTTATCATACTTGGCAACTTCTTCCAAAGCCAAAAAGAAAAGTTCATCTATCCACTTTGAGAGATTTGCAGCTTCAGGCTGCAAAGCTAGCCATTTACTTAACAATCGCTTTATATCCATGTCTTCATCAGACAGGAATATCATCCCCATACGTGAAATTGTAGCTGGAGATGCAAATCGTAGATCATGAGTTTCAAAAACAAAGTTCACATTTGGTCCAAAATTGATACGTTCACCATTAGGTAAAGTCAAAAGATGGTTATCATCAAGGACAGAGTTTAATGATTCAATCCATTCAGGGTCGACATCGCCATCACAAACAATCCACGAACGGACATTTTCAGGCTCTTTGACCACTTTACGAGCAGCATCGGTGAGAACACCATCATGCCATTCTCTCGTATCTAAATCCATGTGCCCAAGTAATCGTTCACGTGGCATAGATTTGGGGTTCATGATATGAGTTTTAACTAGTTGACCACAACGGATCATAGCTTGCTGAAGAACTTGCCACACAGTACTCTTTCCACTACCCGATGGTCCAACAACTACACAACCCATGCGTTGATCTAAACTTTCTTTCAATTGAAGCATTTTGCGAATTTGTAAATCATCAACTTGGCAACAAAAGGGCTTTTTCTCCATCACTTCTCGAATTGCAGCTTCTAAATCACCACCAGATATATCTGCTGAAGCAATGCCAGGAAAGACATCACCGATCAATGCAAGAAATCGCTGCGAGTCCCCAAATGTGAGCTTAGACAAAGTGTTTATACGAACTGCTTTGATCAAGATTTCGGTCTCTTGAGCTGGGGTAAGTCTTTTACCTTCAGCTTTTTTTGCTTGTTGCAGTAATTTGCCACCAGTACTAAGCACTGCTTTTAGAGCACGAAGTCCCCAGTCATAATGCTGTTGTGGTGTTAATAATTGCCGTGATAGTGTATAAAGTGACACAACTTTAGATGCAATGTCTTTGGACTCACTAAAACCTTCTGAAGCTAAAACTACTTCAGCAATTAAATTATTGTCTGGACGACCCATTGCTACAGGACGGAAGAGTGCTTTTAAATTGTCAGGCAATTTTGACCGACCACCATATCCTTTGCCTGCTGGATTAAGGGTGACAAAAATACCAGCATTAATGTCAACTTCGACATGACGATTGAGTAGATTGATTGAAGCAACATGGTTTTTAATCGCATCTTGAATGAGTTGGATTTGTTGTGAAATAGCACTCAATTGATCTTCTTTCAATCGATTGAATTCATCAAAGCAGCCCCAAGCACCACATTTAACTAATCCAATAAATATACGACCCATACTTTGAAAGTCAATGCCTTCATCACAATTAAACACCAAAACTTGTCGTCCGAATTGACCTCCAAGAGCTTTAACACTTTCTGTTTTCCCAGTACCTGCAGGGCCATAGGGATTACCACCAAAACCCATGTGCATTCCTTGAGTAAGAGTTAAGTAACATTTGTCTGTCAATGGAGTATGTACGAGCTTGGGGGCATTGCCTTGGTATTCATACGTATAGTCAAAAACAGCATCATGCATCTTAATAATGCAAGATTTATTCTTGTCCAAGTAAAAGCGTAATTGTTTTTGCCATCTCCAGTCATTAAGAGATGTGACCCCAACAAGCTGGTCACATACATCAATATGATGTACCAAATCCAAAACCAATGCTTTAACTTTTAAATGCATGAGAGGTTCATTGCTTAGATCCAAAGATGTAAGTTCTCTTAATGTATCTTGTAAAGATGACTTGAGCTCCGATATAGTATCATTCTTTATAGCTGCTTCACATTGCGTATTAAATTTAAGTTGTTCAGCCAAACACAATACTTGTGAAGGAAACTCGGTGTAATCTGGGGATGCTGCAGATGCAGCTTTTGCTACCAATTGCTTTAAAGTTTTACGCATTTCTTCTGTGAGAGCTTCGAGCCATTCTTCCACAGCAGAAGTTATAGTAATAGGTGAGTTGAGTAGGACTTTTTCTTGGGCAGAACTGCACATTGCAATAATTTGATCTTTCTTTTCAGAGAACTCAACTCGGTGTATACCTTGGTAGAGTTTCTTTAAGTGGCTTTGAATGACTGAAGGATTTTGACTTTGACCAAGAATTTCAAGCAAGTCTTCGTCACCAATGAAATAAAATCGTGGGAAGCGTGAACGCTTTTCTTCCAAGAAATCAGCCAAAGCTTTTTGACATCTTTCAAGCTGATCTACCATGGTGGCTAAACGCTCAAGAAGCTTTGGAAACATCATATCATCAGCAAGATTAAATAGTTTGGGATCGCTTTCAATTGTTTGCATAATTTCCCTAAAGTCTTCATCGATACGTTTAAAGCGGGCTTGTTCAGAAGGCAATGCACCTTTACTGAAAATTGGTTCAAGGTAAACCCATTTGCGTTGGATAATATTAAGTTGTGTAAGCGATTGATCAAGGAGTGCCATTTTTGTTTCATATTGACTTGCTTGATCTGCAAATGGTTTAAAAAATTGCGACTCCTTGAGTGAAGCAAGTAAACTTTGGTTATCTCCAAGTTGTAAAGTAATTTCTTTCCAATCTTTAATAATGCTGATTTTTTTACCATCTTGTTCATGCTCAAGTAAAGATAATTCAGCAGTTTGCGTCCAAGCTTTTAATTCTTGGAGTGCATCACGAATTGTCACTTCACCTTGAGCACGAGCATGAAGTACTTTAACAAACTGGAGAGTTGGTTGTGCTTCAAGAACTTCCATGCAATCAAGAAAATGTCCGACAGTCAATTGCACCAAAGTAATACCTTTAGGTACACCAATTTTCCTCAATAGTTGAGTCCAATGCTCTTCTTTAAAAGGGTCTCCACGGCATAATTTCAAAGTTGGCATAGCACGTTTAATATGGCCACAGTAATCAAGAATTCTTTCAACGATACTTGAATGTTCAACAGTCTTGAGTAAATCACTCCATTTTGTGCCAAGATCAGCCAGATCGAACATCTTTGGACGAAAGGTAATCCAATCTTGCTTAGCAAGAACTTCTAATTCATTATTGAAATCCTTGTACAAATTCCAATTGGACTCGACTTTGTTAATATCTGCTTCGAGAGCCGCAACACCATCAAAGGTAGGTACAGTCATTTGAAATGTTGTGCAATTATCAATAAGTACCTTAGACCGGCCGATGAGTTCATTAAGTTGTTCTTTCCACTCAGCCATTGCCACATAAATTTTACTAACTTCAGTAGCATCCCAATTGGAAATTTCAACAGGTTTAAGAGCAGACCAGCGTTGAGCAAACTTTTCAATTTCAGCATTGCACTCAGTCGTTTTTGTTTCAAGCTCACCTTTCAAGCTTTCACGTTGTTCCTCAATCATTTCATTAAATGCTTCTAGAGCAATTTCAAAGTTTTCCCACTTCGATGGAATTTGAGCTAGACGATTGACAACATCAGACGTATCAATGCTGGAGCCAGCAGTAGCATTGAGAAGTAAAGTCTTTTTCTTTTCAGCTTTTGTTACAATTGCTTGGATATTAGTTCGTTCGCCATCAATTTCTTTCCACTCAAGTTTAGCTGCACCAATTTCCTCAATAGAATGGGGGCGTTTATTCAATTTGTCCATTGATGAATCGAGATAATCTTCAACAACCTTTAGATGACCAGAAATGCTCTTTCGAAGACTAATTAGCAAGGCATCTTGTAGACGAGTAATATTTTCATCGAGACCAGATTTGAATGGTACCAAAGACACTCCAACACAGTCCACTTTAATAAAGTCTGGAATTTTATCGCTTTCTTTTCTTTTAAGCTTCAACGTTTTAAAATTTGTTTCCCAGTCTACAACTTCACTGAGCATATTACCAAGAAGTGTATCAAGCTCAGCAACCCTAGTCAAGAATGTCCATGATTCATATTCTGCCAAAAGAGATTTTAATTTTGTAAAGAGTGTTTCTCCACTTCTATAGACGTGCACAATATTGGCTGCATTCATATCTGTCATCGTAGCAAATATTGCACCATTGCCAAATCCTTTAAATACTGCAGGCCTTCCAATGAACTTTTTCATCGATTTATAATAATTTGCTCGTAGCTCTTCAATCGGTGGTTTAAACTGCAAAGGCCCTCGTTGGGGAAATATCACCTCAACCTTAATTTCAGGAAGGTTTTCGTTCAAACTTTCAAGACCAATTTGATATCCCGCTTCAAGAACTTTATACAATTGGTGATCCCAGTAGAGTAGCCACCTTTTGGTTAAGTTGGGGTCATATTTCTTGATGGTGACGTTGATGAATGCTTTAATAGTATCGTTTTTGTCTTTCCATTTCTCGGGGTATCGAAGTAAGTCGACATCCATCAGCAAAACAAGGTCTTCACCAATCTTTTCATGAGCTCTACGAAGCTTACGATTCTCAATGGACAAAGCGTCCGCAGCTTGTTGTAAATGCTTAACATACTCTTCACATTCCTCTAAATTATTCCATGTAACATCGATTGCTTTAGGTTTTGATGTCTTTGAAGTGGTTGACTTTCCAGGTTTTTTCACGATTTCTTCGAAAGCAATCAGTGCATCAAGTAGCATTGGTTTTTGCTCTTCAATCACTTGTGACTCCATATTGTTGTAAAAGTTTGCTACTTTCTTTAAAGTCACACCATATCGATAATATTTTTCAGCTTCATTGGCGACTTCTAAAATACGAGGAGGAACCCACTGGTCACTAAGCTCCATTAATTGCCGAACATCTCGTAGCAACGTGACAAGAAATTCGCTGTAATTGACTGTCAAATATCCTGCTTTATCAATTTCCATGAGTCGACCTGTTAGTTTGGATTCGGAAGACTTTAGATTACTTTCAACATCTTCTCTCCACAATCTTACGTGCTCAGTAATCATACCAGTCACTTTTTGCAATACACTATCGGCAGCTTTTTTGAATCCCTGAAAACCTGGAAGATCCGAAAGTACATTGGAAGCTAAGGCCACTGAGTTTGTGATTCGATTAGTAAGCATTTTTCCCCAAACAATGTAATTCACTTTGGATGACAAATTCTTCCCACAAGGTGCTTCATCACTAGCTCTGTTTTCAAAATCACTTTCAATTTGGTCAATCTGAGCAACTAACTGAGCAAGAAGATTATCTCGTTCACCAGCAAGTAGTCGGCTAATTGTCGGACGTTTAAGTAAATTTTGATATTGCTGAAGGTATCTCAATGCAGTTGTAGGTTTACTTAGCACCGATGCCATACTTTCTTGTAAATTTCCTCCAACTTGAGTTTCTATCGGTGCAAGAACAGTCTCGAACTCAGCTACTGCAGCAGTCCATTGGGAGTTTGTGTAAGGATTGTAGTGCAGAGGATAAACTTTATCAAATACATCAAAACAATGCGTGTTTAGACCATTGCCATCTGAACTAAGTGAAACAAGTTCTTGATATGTTGTTCGGATTCTTAATATTTCTTCAAGTCGCTTTACAAGTGGCGGAAGAAAGTTATCGCTGTGTGGTGGTCCTCGCCAAGGATGTTCATCATATGAAGGCCAGTCCGTAGTTGTTAGCTGCTCCATGCAGCCAAGCCATTTTTCACACAACGCAATAGACTGTGATAATGCAACTTGTACAGCATGAAAAGCACCACGCCATACATTGAGCGTGCCTGCTTTTGTAACAATGAAGCTAATCATGCATCATTTAACAAAAAATTCTACATAAAAGAGTACCTGTTTAATGCTTGAACAACAAGGCCAAAAAAGTGAGCCATTCGCTGCTGAGGGTATTGTGCAGAACCTTCAAGATCAGCACGCCAAATATCATCAAGTGTGTTGTTCGTATCATCAAGTAATTCGCCCATTTCGTCAAAACTTAAGGTTGACAATGACGAATATCTTGAATGAATTGTATCCAAATAGGCTGAAAACTTGGATGATCTTTCTCGTTCACGGCCAGTATTATTCTTCTCCCAGTATTGAATTTCATCTTGAATCGTAACAATCCCAAACAAATTTAAATCATTTCCAGGTAAACTTTCATCACCTTTGTCTCGAACAAGACTTTGAAGACCAGTATCAAGTTCTAACAAGACATCTTTAAGCTTTTGAGATAAGCTTGTATTCATAAGTAGTGGTGTATAAATCTTATGGACAGAATGAAAGAGGCTGAAGACTGGTGAATTGGTCATTGATACCACTTGTACAATCGTAGATAAATTGTCTGCAGTCAATGGTTGAGGCAATACCTTCATCAATAACACTGCTCGAGCTGTATCGGCATTGTTATTATTTTCCCATTGTGCACTTGTTGCTAAGACCACTGATTTCTCTTGCAGTCGAGCTTGCAACGTACTACACGCTGGGTTGTCGAGAAACTCGTTCAATGCCTGTTCGCCTTGGAGGTTGTTTACACTCACTTCACGATCTCTCCACATCGATTCAATCAATTGAAGCACATAATTTCGGCGAACATCGCCTTCTTGGCCCATTGTCACGACGACTTCTTGCAAATGTACAATTGGATCTTTAACAGACACAGTCATATCCAGCAACGTTTTGATTGGCTACTTATGATATTACATTTCATACAAAAACATAAATAATAAAATTATAAATCTTTGTACTATATTCTGGGTTGTGATTGGTGGATAATATTTGGTTAAAAAATGATATATTAGTAAGATACTAAATATGATTTTAAACGTGAATCCAAAGTAAAGCTACAGCTATGAGTGCATACATGGTTAAAAGCATTGAGCCTTCAAGCCAATTCGATCGACCATCAGCAACAATGGCATAGACTACTACAATGGATGTGACGTAGGTGACAGCTTCAAATGTAGGAAATGCCAATGTCATGGGCTGGTTAAGAATCCATCCAGCAACAACAGTAACAGGAACTACAAAGAGAGAGATTTGAGTTGCAGAACCAACAGCTACACCCATTGCAAGCTCCATTCGGTCTTTTAGAGCAACACGAACAGCTGTGATATGTTCAACAGCATTGCCTACAATCGGCAAAATAATAATGCCAACGAAGGATTTACTGATTCTTGTAGATGAAACAAAGCCATCAATGGATGAGACCAAGTACTCCGATAGAATAGAAACTCCAATGGTGGCAACAAATAAAACAAGTATACCCATGCGCAAGGACATGGGTTCATCTTCTTCATCATCGTCTTCCATTGCTTCAGCAGCATTAAATAGATGAGCATGGGTGCTTAACTGAAAATAAAGTAGTTGTATGTACATCAATAGTAAAAATATGGCTGATATATGAGAAAGATGTTGTACAGTTTGCTCTGTCGAGTATGTTGTATCGGTGTAGTTGGTAAATTGATAGTAAGATGGAACAAGCATAGCAAAGCAAGATACCATTAATAGAGATGAATTTGCCGATGCAGATGTATCATTAAATTTACTTTCTTTGACTGCAGTGCCACCAGCAACAAAGCAACACCCCAAAACCAACAATAAATTGGACAAGATCGATCCAAGCAGTGAAGATTGTACAACAGCAATTTGCCCATCTCTTAATGCAAATATAGCAATAATAACTTCAACAGCATTACCAAATGTAGCATTCACAAGTCCACCAATAACATCTCCAGCATGAAAAGCAACAGCTTCTGTCGCATCTCCAATAGTTCGTGCCAACGGAATCATAGCTAAAAAGTTAAGAACAAATACCCATGTTTTTCCCCAGTCAGCATAATGTGCCCATATTCCAAATGGAGCAAAGACAAGCAATGCATTAACATAAGAACTTGTACTCCATTCATACAAATTATGTGCCAATTCAAACCACATCGAATGGGCTGATGGTGCTGGTGTAATCAATGGAGTTCTTTCTTTATTACTATTCTGCCGCTCATAGCGTTCGTCTAAATCTGGTGGAGGTGATCGTCGTAATTCTTCCTTTGCTTTGTTCAAGATCATCGAAAACAATTTATGGTAACCAACTTGATCTATCTTCCGGATGATCCGGATAACAATGAAAAATCTTGAATTACAAAAAATAATTCCAAAAAAATTTACAAGCCAATCAATTGTCGTCATAGACAGAAAAAATATCCCTGTTAAAGTTTATAATAGCTTTATATATTAAATGATACAATATTGGATTATTGATCAACTTCAGTATGAATATTGATCTCTACTTTATGATAAATGAATTCAACACAATATTGATCATGCATCTACTATTGTATTATGTATTTATTCAATTTGAATTTCAATACTGATCAACCATAACCACGTATCTACTTTGTCATTTATCCAATTTGAATTTCTAAAAGTGCGACACCAACCAAGCAATACATTGTCAATAGCATTGAGCCTTCAAGCCAATTGGATTTGCCATCAACAACAATTGCATAGACAACAACTACGCTAATGACATAAGAGAGTGCTTCAAAGGTTGGAAATGCAAGTGTCATGTTTTTGTCCATGATCCAGCCAGCTACTACAGCAACAGGCACAACAAATAATGAAATTTGAGTTGCTGAACCAACAGCAACACCCATGGCAAGTTCCATGTTGTTTTTAAGAGCTACTTTGACAGCAGTTAAATGTTCGACAGCATTACCAACAATAGGAAGTAAAATAATACCAACAAAGGATTTATTGACACCAGCTTTTTCAGTAAATCCATTGACTGAGGAAACAAGATATTCAGATAAAATTGCTACAAATAAAGTAGATACACCAAGGAGAATTATACTGCCCCACATTGATAATTCAGGTTCATCATCATCCTCGTTTTCTTCTGAAGAATCGTCATTCTTTTTCTTTTCATGAGATGGACGATGGGTGTACAATTGAAAAAACATGAGCTGCAAATACATAGCAATCAAGAAGAGAGCCGAAATGTGAGATAAATTCAAGACAGCTTTTTCTCTAGATTCCAATGAGTCTGAAAAATTAGCATATTGATAATATGAAGGTACAAGCATGGCAAAGCTTGTCACAAACAACAATGACATATTCGTCGACGCTGACGATCCACAATAATTCGATTCTTTTGCACCACCAAGATGTCCAGCTATAAAACAGCATCCAAGTACTAAAAGTAAATTGGACAACATCGAACCGATCAACGAACTTTGTACCAAAGCAATTTCTCCTTCTTTCAAAGCAAAAATTGCAATAATAACTTCAACCGCATTACCAAACGTAGCATTCACAAGTCCACCGATCATATCACCACAATGTTCAGCCAAAGTTTCCGTGGCTTCTCCAAGTAAATTTGCCAAAGGCATCATTGCCAAGAAATTCAATACAAACACTGGAATATCCCCCCACTTGGCATAATACGACCAAACTGCAAATGGCATAACGAGCAAAAGCACATTGATATAACTACCCGTAATCATTCCCATCATAACACGACATTGGCTCACTCGGCCTTTGGTCAATGTCACATCAGGTCCAATTTCTTTCGCAATAGCTTTTGCATCCAAGCCTGTTGCCATTGCAGCCATCTCTAACTCATGCACAGATGGACTCTTGAATGATGGACTTCTATCCTTCTTGAGGTACTTTTGCGCTTCAATTGTCCGTGTCGACATCCGACTGCTTGTGCTCCAGACAATGAATTTATTATTCTAACAGGCGTCTTGTGAACAACTGGAGGATATGTTCGAGTGTTGTTGGATTGAAGAAATAATATGCGACAATTACTACCACTTTGTATTCTGAAAAAAATATTTCTTTTTTATTCCATAGATAATGTCACTATGGGAGGACTTACAAAGTATCTTCTTCCCAGTCTTGAAGAAAGTCATCACACGCTAATTTAACACGTTTAGCTGGTGGTGATAGAGTTGGAGGGTGTTTAAAAGATGAAAAAGGAATGGATTGAAGAGAGGATGAGGAATTACTTGGTGTAAGTTGCTTGAGATGATGAAGCAATGTACTGGACTGTGGATTATCGTGGGACTATTATGTGAGAATAAGACATGGAAAAATGAGAATAAATACAACTTGATAATTGATAGCATTGATAGCGTCATGATAATTGCTTGAATCAATGTAATTTGAAGAGATTGCAAGTGTATGGGTAAGATTCTGAACATAATGAGGTGTTTTTGCTGGCACGAAAAGAAGATCTCCAGCATTAAGAATACATTCTTGACGACGACATGATCTATGAAAAATGTTAGGATATTTAGAGATGCATTTGAAATACTGAAAATCAATTGAATTGGATGGAAGTTGAGTGTTGAAAATAATGTCATTCATGTTGGGATACCAACGTGGGTGGAGTAGATACATGTCGTCAGGGTTGATGAGAATCCATTGTTTTTGACCTTGAAAAAGTGCCATCCAAAAATTCGATCCAAATGCATCAATGTGCAATTGACTTGATGTTCCTTGAGGCCCAATAAACAAACTTGGCCATGTTTCTCGATATAGTGAACCCCTAAACAAAGATTTAGTATTTTTTAATCTAAAGGTATAGAAATGGACTCTGGGAGGTGTTGAAGATAATCGGTAGCGAAATAGCATGGTATTGATAAATCTG
This sequence comes from Thraustotheca clavata, assembly GCA_002081575.1. Taxonomy (NCBI): domain Eukaryota; phylum Oomycota; class Saprolegniomycetes; order Saprolegniales; family Achlyaceae; genus Thraustotheca; species Thraustotheca clavata. Next base: position 783 of record JNBS01000397.1, on the reverse strand, counting down.
TGGATAATTCTATGCAGTTTATTGTATGTTTGAATTTTTAGTGAATGCTTACCAGGCAAATGAAGTGGAATCGAGTGATCATGTAAATACAACTCCTTAGTTATCGTTGAAAGTCCTTCAATATATTTGCTTAATGTCATTGTTGGACCTTCTTCTAGTCTAGCCCAATGTATCGAGTCTTTTACATATCGTTTTGTTGTAATTAATTTGTTTGCAATAGCATCATTTGTTTGCAAAGATTCAAGTGACCACATCTAATTAATACTTAATTGCTCATATAAAGAGTAAATTTTACTTTATTTTGTGGTAGAACAAGGGATACACCTCCTTTAATAATTACAGGCTGCTTGCGCATGGCATATTCTAAAACCATTGATATCCATTAAGAAGCAAAATATCTATGATATTGATACCAGTCATAAATTCATCATAACTCAACTCGGAAGCATTTACAATGGGAACTGAAGTAGCAGTAACAATATTTCCTGTTGGATTGTTTTCTTTAAACTTGTTATATCGTTGAGCCATTGAGGCATTAAAAGTTGCACGAGTAAATGCAGCTTTATATTGCTCTAAACAAAATCTAAATGACATTCAGCTTTATCGTTTACCATTAAATGGACATTGTTGTAAAATATCTTTAAGGTACTTTAAAATTCTTTCATCTTCAGGATCGAGTAATTCCATTAAGCTTGCAAGACGATATTTACTCTTGTGATCAAATGATGGTTTTTGCATTCTAGTCAGAGCAACTTTAAGCAAATATAGTAAAAGGAAGACTAC
>JNBS01000396.1:0-25074 GCA_002081575.1 Thraustotheca clavata | reverse complement strand
GCTGTTATCATCAAAAGTAGTCACAAGTGGATGTGTTACTGTGACTTTATTTCCTGGCAATCCAAGTGGCTGAGTATACACACTCTCTTGACAACTCTCTATCAGGTCAGTCACAGTGTCATGTTACAACCTGCCACATACGCACCTTGATGATTTAAAAGTTCTTTGCCCATGGCACAAATAGTTGTAATAGCTGTCCCGTCACTGTGCTCTTTTATGCCCATAAAATGCATCGTCAAACATTCAATGCGATATGATGTACATGGTTCATCATAATGCAATTCAAATTCGAGCCACACACGAAAGAACTCAGCACACTCCAAATGAACAATAAATTGCGAGTGATCAAATAACTTTTCTTCCAACTCTTGGATGCTTGCACTGTCCACATCACTTAAACCATGAAAATGATACCGTAATGAAACCCAGTACAAAAATTGTACGATTCGCACCGATATCAGCTTATCAATTGTCAGATTTTTTGATTCTGATAGCTGCAGCACTACTTGTGTGTAAGCTGTGCACATTTTAAAGACTGGCAAGATAGAGTCTGGAGTCACTTCACTGATTTTTTCTTCAAGTAATGACACCGAGTTCATTTCAATAAATACGCAATTCCCCAAAGCTAATAATCGTCCAACATGTAGAGCTTCAGTACGAGCTTGTTGATAAACCAATTTGATCAATGCTTTTTCGAATTCTTCTTGACGTGGGCCTGTTAAACCTTTGATTGATTTTAAAAAAGTATAGAGATGCTCATATCCCTCTGCATAGTTGGGGACACAAAGCCATTCTTCAAAAGCATCTTGTAAGTCATTTAATAGCAAGTTTATGGGTTCTTTGGGTTGTTGTAATTGTCCTTGTACTCGTGCCAACATGAGACCAAGTAGTTTATTTGCATTGACTTTGTTGATGATGTTTAGTGAGATTAGTTCTCGAGCTAAACTTGCTAGTGTTCGTTTGCGAGTTTGTTCATAGTCAACACGGTCTTGGACTAAAGCATTAATCTTTTGCACAAATGGACCATACTCTGCTTCTCCAATAGCTTTTTCATGCACTAGAGCATGAACAAGTTGGATCCAGCCCAATATCATGGCATAAGGTAGTGTTGGATCAATCGTACCAGTGAGCAAATATGGTTTTAGTGTTGTCTGCCAAACATTGCCTTGCATTAGAATACGTTGTCTTAACTTGCCTGATATTCGTCCAGTGTCAAGAAATGCACGAATGTAGCCTTGGATTTCATCTTTCACTTCTTGCTTTGTTTCTATAGAAGCTGTAGCATCTAGACATAAGTCATAATTCATATCAACTACATTTATCTACCTGGTGCTTTTTCTAATGATGGGATAGCAGATAATTTAAGTTGATTTAATGCACTTCGAGCAATTGAGACGTAATTCCAAACAAATTCAGGATATTCTGCAACGTGAGATTTTACGACACGCATTGTCAACTCTATTTCTTCAACAGTCTTGATTTCTTCCAAACGATCAGTCAACACAGCACACATAAACTCAATGCATCGTTTGGTACTTTGAAAGCCACAACGCGAACGCAAGCAAATGATGCCGAGATTATTTTGATTTTCAATGGTATTGGGATCAGTATTTGGTGGTGATAATGCATTGCTGGTAGAACCAAAGTGTTTTTCAAACCATCGACTAAATAAGGCGAATTGACGATTGCAAACATAGCTAGCAAGGGAAATACTATTTCGCACAGTGGCAGCTTGCATGGATTGAATGCCTGTTTCTGCCATATCATGAGCTATCGATAATATTTCAAGTGTCAATTGTGGTCCTTCTCGATGAAAACACTCAATCATTTGTGCACACAATGGATGTTTTAGCCGAGATAATAAGATGTGAGGAACTCCAGCCATTCCTTTAACAATCTACGAGTAAGTTTATTCTCCATTAAGAGTAATATATCTACCGTGATAAAGACAGATAGCTCTGCGATATTGTAAATTACATCTATAATAGATGATTCCATTGTTTCGAAAGGCGAAGAAAACAATTTTGAAAGTTGTTGTTGAACGAGAGTTTGAATTGATGGACGACTTTTGTAAGGTACATACGATACCATAACAATATTTCTAAATTGTTCATGCATATTTGAAAAATCCATTGCAATAGAAACAATTTCCTTGAGAACAACAACTTCATCCGATGCTTTCGATATTTCCTCAAGTACAACAAAGCTCTCGACAATGTATTCAACAATACTTTGTGCATCTTTTGCAACAAGTGTATCTATTGCAGCCATCATTAAAGCACTACGGAATTGTTCAAGTTTTCCAGCAACAATTGAAGCATATTTCATCAAGAAATAGGTAAAATTCAAAACACCTTGTTCATGCAGCTTCCACGCAAGAACAACGCAAAGTTTGCAATCCACATCAGCTATTAGAGCATGAATAACTTGATCTGGTCCATATCCATGCAATTCAATTGCTTTTATAGCTTTCTCCATCATGTATGTGTGGTACTCGTCCCCACCTGAAGCACTCCATGCACGATACGCTTGCAGCAATCCATAGAGAGGCGTAGGCTGCATCGTAGAGAGAGCAAAAGTACCTTGCATAGTCTCATTGCATCGCTGTACAAAGAGAAGAGTTTCTTCCATTAGCTTTCGGCGACGACCATCGCACTCTTGATCCATTCTACTGATTTTGGATGACGCGATTGCGTCAACAAATGATAAATAAGATTTGATTAAATAATCACATTTGGGTACACGTTTGTGCTCTAACGTTGAGCATTTTTGGTTTTGTGATGGATATCGGAATGGATTGTATGATATCTTCTTCATTTTCTTCAGGAATATCTTGATTTTCATCAACTGTAGGGCATATAGTTGCTGGTGAGTTGACTAGTTTACTTCCTGCTCGTTTAAATGTCGATACAAACTTTGTTGGTAATTGTGGTGTGACTTCTCCACCCCATTTCCAGTAGAAATCAATTTCTTCACCATTTGAGTCTTCAAACATGATGATAACATCTTGAAAACATATCGGACATGCATGTCTAAGGTCGAGTTAGAGAATTAAATATGATTTAAAAGCTTACAGCCAAGAGATTCCTTTGGATGGTGTTTTTATGACGGGAGGTTGATAACCAAGGCATTTATTACAAGCACATTTATGTTCACAAGGAAAGAATACCATTTCACATTTGTTCATTTTGCATACTGCACAAAGGACTGAAGGTTCAAAAGTTTTATTAGCACGTCTTGAATATGGTTTGGCCATGTTGTATTTATCAAGATCTGTCATATAATCCGCTGTCATCGATTTACTTTGTCGTCGTAAAGCTTCATTACTGAGTAACTTTTTCTCTTTAGGATGAACTTCTTGTGTGTCTGAAGCAAAACTTTCATCTGAAGTATGTTTTCGACTTGATACAAGATTATCAAAAGAAGGAAATGATTCAATGGATTCTAATCGCATTCGTTGCAATGTATTCCATGATTCAGGAGGATGTGCTTGAGTATTTTCTGTGCTTTCATCACGGTATCGAATAATTCCTGTAGCAGACACTTCTTCAATCCAATTTTCACGTACTTGTAAGACCACATATAAGGCCATTTCCATACAAAATAAAATGGTTTTTCAATGAAGAAACAATCGATGCTAATTATAAAGCTATTGTTTCTTTCATTTAGCATAAAGAAATGATCTAATTTAATGCTTTAAGTTCATTCATGTTCGTCATAAAGTGTTGACATGTGGGGATGTCAAGGGGTATTCCTTAATCAAACAATGAAATTGCCCTTTGAACCCAATGGTGAAAATCATACTTGAAGATGATTTTTTTATTTCAAATTTGTATACAGTATCTACCATCTGCTAAATATCTAATATATTTCATATTTAAAAATATGCATTTTCAACACTAAGATGAGAATAAAACATGATATATAACAGTGTTGGATTCAATCAAATACTTTTGATTGGCTACATTGGTTGAAATGGATAGAATTTTAACCAATCAAACAATAGTAGCACCCTCCAGCCAATCATGTGGGAACATACGCAAGAGCAACGATGAAGGCTGGCCGCTGATGCTATTGTTTGTTTTCGCTCGTCACACGCAAGTCAGGAAGAGGATCGGTGGATTTGGATTAATGGTCTTTGTAGAATGCTTTCTTCTTTGCGTCAACCATTGTTACGTCGAGCTTTGTCTTCGTATGCACTTCCTTTTGCAGCAGCTACCAATGTCGTTGATGGTAAAATCAATACGAAATCGGCAGATTTTGTTGATAGCATGAAGCGCATGAACGAATTGACAGCAGAACTCAAGGTAAAGATTTAATACATTGTTTGATTGATTCAAATGGATTTAGGTGCGTTTGGACAAGACTCGTCTTGGTGGAGGTGAAGCTGCTCGTGCCAAACACACTGCACGTGGCAAACTGCTTGTACGTGATCGTATTGACTCGTTGCTTGATCCTGGTAGCCCATTCCTTGAACTCTCTCCTTTGGCGTAATATTTAATTTGTTTCTCGATAAAAACTAAATATTTTGTCTAGTGCTAATGGGATGTATGGAACTGATGTTCCTGCTGCTGGCATTGTTACTGGCATCGGTCGTATCAATGGAGTTGAATGCATGATTTTGGGCAATGATGCTACTGTCAAAGGTGGCACTTACTTCCCGATGACAGTCAAAAAACATTTACGTGCTCAAGAAATTGCTCGTGAAAATCGTTTGCCATGTATTTACATGGTTGACTCGGGTGGTGCATTTTTGCCACTCCAAGCTGAAATTTTCCCTGATAAGGAGCATTTTGGACGTGAATTTTACAATCAAGCTGTCATGTCTTCGGAAGGTATTCCACAAATTGCTGTTGTCATGGGGAGCTGTACTGCTGGTGGTGCTTACGTGCCAGCTATGTGTGATGAAAGTGTCATTGTCCAAGGCAATGGTACAGTCTTTTTGGCTGGTCCTCCACTTGTGAAAGCAGCCACAGGTGAAGTTGTGACTGCTGAAGAACTTGGTGGTGCTGATGTCCATTGTCGTACTTCGGGTGTCACTGATCATTTGGCAAAGAACGATGCTCATGCTATTGATATTGTTCGTCGCATTGTGTCCAACTTAAACCACGAAAAGAAACCAGATATGACATTGACTCCAAGTGAAGAACCACTTTATGATCCTGCTGAGCTTGGTGGTATCATTCCCGTTGATTCACGCAAACCTTTTGATGTTCGCAAAGTGATTGCTCGTATTGTGGATGGAAGTAAATTTGATGAATTCAAGCAACACTATGGTACTACAATTGTGACTGGTTTTGCTCGTTTGTATGGTCGTCCTATTGGTATCATTGCCAACAATGGTATTCTCTTTTCCGAATCGAGTGTCAAGGCTGCTCACTTTATTGAGCTTTGCACACAACGCAATATTCCTCTACTTTTCCTTCAAAATATCACTGGTTTTATGGTTGGTAAAAAGGCTGAACACGGTGGTATTGCCAAGGATGGTGCCAAGCTTGTGACTGCAGTGTCTTGTGCCAAGGTACCTAAGGTTACTGTCATTATTGGTGGTAGCTACGGTGCTGGTAACTATGGTATGTGTGGTCGTGCTTTCAGTCCTCGCTTCTTGTACATGTGGCCTAATGCTCGTATTTCCGTCATGGGTGGTGAACAAGCTGCCGGTGTGTTGGCTACCGTTCAACGTGATAATCTTGAACGTGCTGGAAAGACATGGAGTGAAGAAGAAGAAGCTGCTTTCAAGAAGCCAACGCTTGAAAAATATGAAGCTGAAAGTTCTGCATACTACTCGACTGCACGACTTTGGGATGATGGTATCATTGACCCGAAAGACACTCGTAAGATTCTTGGATTGAGCTTCAGTGCTGCTTTGAACGAAAAGCCCGTACCAACCAAGTTTGGTGTCTTCCGAATGTAGAGAGCAACATGATAATGTAAACGCAAATGTATGTCAAAACTTTGCACGTCTGATTAGATGCAAAGTTTACAAGCGTGTATGATGACAAAATTACAGACAAGTAAGTCAAGCTAGTAAGGAGCTTTGGAGGATACAACTATTCTTGGTCTTCTTCTTTCTTTGGAGCACGAAGAGCACGTTGCAATTGATACAATTGTGCAACTTCATTCGATGCATGACAAGCAAACAAAAGATAATTGCGTGGTTGAACCATCCAAGCGAATCGCATGAAGATAAGACTATACACCGACATTGCTACACCATTCATAAACATCTTTTTCATCCTTTCATCTTTGTACCACTCGTCATATTGACGGAAATTGTATCGGCAGGTTTCTTCATGTCTGCAATCGCCTACAACACACAATCAACATCTCTACACACACATATCATCACATACAGCAGCTACAAAACCCCAATTAGCAATTGGACCCCAGAAATGCGTCGTCTTTGGACCCGTTGGATGGTTGAGGAAAGCGGCGAAGCGACTGGCAAACGTCATGATAAATTTGATAATCACCATAAGCTTAAGACTCGTCTTCCTACCGGATACTATCCGGATCTTTTCTAAATTGAGAAATTAAATACAAACATATAGATAAATCAAACTCAATTGAGAAAGTGATGTAATATTTCATTTCTATCGAACAGGTATAAAGAGACTTCATTGTGGACAATATAAATGCAAAAAGCACCGACAGCATTACAATTACAAAGATTACATTTGCAGTTCTATAGCAATTATATTGATTTTCATACTTCTCATTTCTGCATGTATATAACACATTTCTATAAATAGATTTTAGCTATAAATAGATTTTTATAAGATAAAGACTTCTTATAGATAGGAAATAAAGAAAGCATCAAAGATTGTGTTGTAGATATTAGAAATGTAAGATGAAAAGCGTGATATCTCGAACCGTGCCACATGATGTCTCGTCCAAAGCTTCGAGAGATTAAAAAATGTCACCAGACTCTTCTCAAACACAAAAAGATGAGTTACCTATAAGAAATAATATATGAATCTATTTATTGTTAAAGGATTGGAAAGGATCTAAGAAATGATGTACAAATCTATTCATTCTTAGAGGATTAGAATTGGCGCGCAGCTGATGTGGATCCACTTCATTTTTGGATTTGCTTGGTGAACAACATGACGACTGGAAAAGCTTCTGTGTATGGATCTTTATCTACGGAATCAATGGAAAAGAATGATAAGATAAATGGAAAGAAAGTATGGCTGGGTGCTTTGGGTACAGCGATTTTTGTGGCTGCTGGCGTTGTGTCGACAATGCGAACGAATGGGATTGAAAATGGAGCTCTTATTGTTGAAAAAGATTCAAATGGATTACATGTTGTTGAATCTGTGTTCAATACAACAGAATTGATGCGGCCTGTTCAACATAAAGGATTTAAAAAGAGCTCGAGCAAGAAAAAGGTGTTGAGTACGATTTACATTGATGACAATCAGATTCGACAAGAAATCATGGGATTCGGTGGAGCTTTTACTGAAGCTGCTGCGATTCAATTTAAAAAGTTGTCTCCTGAATTACAACAAGAAGTTTTGAGATTGTATTTTGATAAAGAAACTGGGGCAGGATATACAATTGGAAGAGTGCCTATGAACTCGTGTGATTATTCACCAGCTTCTTACTCTTTTGATGATGTGGATGGGGATACTACTCTTGAACATTTTGATATGAATGTCACTCATGATCAAGATATATTGATTCCTTTTATTCATGCTGCTCTTGATAAACGTCCTGAACTTAAACTTTTTCTTTCTCCATGGAGCCCTCCTGCATGGATGAAGCTTCCTGATGGCTCTGGTAAACAGCACATGACGGGATCTGCTCAACCTGTTGGATTAAATCCAAAGTATCGATCTGCTTGGGCTTTGTATTTTTCAAAATATATCACTGCTTACCAACAACAAAACATTTCTTTTTGGGGCCTTACACCACAGAATGAACCCATGTTTGCTGCTCCATGGGAAGCTTGTTCATACGATGCCCAATCGGAAGCTATTTTTGTTGCTGATTTCCTTGGCCCACAAATCCGACAAGACCACCCTGATGTTAAGATTATGGTGTTTGATCATAATCGAGATGCTGTGACACAATGGGCACTTGCTGCTTACAATAAAGCTGCTGAATACGTCGATGGTGTTGCTGTTCACTGGTACAATGGTGGTGGTCGTGAACTTGATGGGGTTTTGTTCCATACTCATTTAAATGACACCCACCATCTAAACCCAAACAAGTTTATTCTTGCTACTGAAAGCTGCAGTTGCCCTAATGTTGCTACTGGTAAAGATGCTTGGTTTCGAGCACAACGCTATGCCCATGATATCCTTGGCGATTTGAATAACTGGGCTGTTGGTTGGGTCGATTGGAACTTGATGCTTGATCATACTGGTGGCCCAAACCATCTAAAGAATACGTGTGATGCTCCTATTATTATGAATCCAGAAGGCACCAACTTTCACCTCCAACCCATGTATTACTTCATCAAACACTTTTCCCATTATGCTCCTCCTGGTTCCCATCGCATTGCTTCTGAAATTCGTGTCGAGTATGCAGCTCCTGGTATTCCAAACCTCTACACGCAGTATCCTGCTGGAGCTTACCACTGTGATAAGAGTTCTCGTCAATCCTTGTACAAAACTTCTGACTCCAAGATTAAAGTCACTGACAACGATTTCTGCATTGATATTGTTCATGAATGGTTTGGCTACAAGATTGAACTTGTCAAGTGTGTCTACACCTCGAATCGCTGGACATTTGCTGACGATGGATCCATTCGGTATCGTGGTCAATGTCTCTCAACAGCTCATGGATCTCTTGAACTTGGAGCTACACTTACACTCGAACAATGTGAAGATGCTGACCATCAGAAATGGTTTTTTGAAGGTAGGACCAATTCATCATCCATTTAACTTAATTGCTATAGGAACTGAGCTCAAGAACAAGGCTACTGGACTCTGTGCTACTGCAGGATATGCTTTTACGCAAGCAGTAGCATTCAAAACCCCAGCCAACAAGAAGGTGCTTGTTGTATTGAATGAAAACACTGAAGATGCAAATTTTTCCATCACAACCAACGACGGACGTATTGTCAAGACTGTCGTTCCTCAAGGAGGTATTCGTACGTTTGAATGGGTGTAGATATATTCAATGCAATGTTGCGGTGTTTTGTCAACTCTCTCTTCATCTCAACATCTATTCGGCTTCCTATCATCACAGAGATGGGTGAAATTTTAAAAATGAACATCCCATGAACGGAGTTGATAGCAAACAACTTAGAATTAAGAACAAAGCTTGACAGAGACAAGTGAGGAAAATCCCACTTGAGAGCTAAAGTTCAAGTTGGTGCAATTGAAGCAATGGAGTGGGACTTAAATGCTGCTTGAAGTGGATCAAGCGAGTGGCTATGGGAAGATATGGGTCATTTTTCGAAATCCTTCGTACACGTTAGCTCATGGCAAACACGGTTTATGGCTCGATCACATTACAAAATGACAAAAAACCACGTCTTTTTAATGTTGCTGCAGGCCTTGGGTTAATAGCTGTAGCTACATTAACCTTGGGAGCTTTTTCAAGCACTCGTCAAGCTAAAATCAATGTACCAAACACTTTTTCAAGCAATATTCATGTTGTTGAGACTGCAGGATTAAATCTTGTCCAAGAAATCAACCATGAACCACTTTCCTCTCTTGATGCTATTGCTAAAAGCAATAGCTATATTGTGGTGGATCAATCCAAAGAATTTCAAGAAATCATGGGATTTGGAGGAGCATTTACTGAAGCTGCTGCAATTCAATTCATGAAGCTTCCTGAAGCAAAAAGAGAAGAATTACTCAAGCTTTACTTTGATCCAGAAACTGGGTCAGCATATACATTTGGTCGCATTCCAATGAACTCTTGTGATTTCAGCCCTGGAACATATTCCTTTGATGAAGTACCTAATGATAAAAATCTTGATCATTTTGATATGACTGTGGCTCATGATGCTGAAGCAATAATCCCTTTTATTCAAGGTGCTTTGAAAAAACAACCAAATATGAAGCTTTTTCTTTCACCATGGAGTCCACCTGCATGGATGAAATATCCAAATTCCAATGGTGTCCTTGACATGCTTGGTTCAGCTACACCTTATGGACTTCAACATCGATATCGTCAAACATGGGCATTATACTTTTCCAAATTTATCCAAGCGTACAAGAGCCACAATATATCTTTTTGGGGAGTGACACCACAAAATGAACCTCAGCAACATGCTCCTTGGGAAGCTTGTTTATACGATGATGCCTATCAAGCTGATTTCATCGGGCATTTTCTTGGCCCTCGCCTTCGTCGAGATCATCCAGAAGTTAAAATTCTTATGTTTGATCATAATCGTGGTAATGTGCAAATGTGGGCTGAAGCAGTATACCGACATCATCAAGCAACAGAATACATTGATGGAGTTGCTTTTCACTGGTATGATAACACTCGAGATCTTGATGGAGTACAGAACCACGAACATGTCAATGACACACATAATTTACATCCTGACAAATTTCTTTTGGCTACAGAAAGTGCTAATTGCCCTGGTGTTGGTACTGGACAAGTTGCTTGGTTCCGTGGTCAACGCTATGCTCACGATATCATGGCTGATTTGAACAATTGGGCTGTGGGTTGGGTCGATTGGAATTTGATTTTAGATCATCAAGGTGGACCAAATAAGCTTGGCAATGCATGTGATGCTCCTATTATTTTGAACCCAGAAGGCACAAACTTTACCGTGCAACCAATGTACTATTTTATCAAACACTTTTCACAATATATTCCTCCAGGCTCCAAACGTATTGATGTGTCTGTTCATGTGCAATATGAAGCCCCTGGAGAAGTGCAACTAGCTAATCAATTCCCTGGCGGATGCTACCATTGTGATAAATCCAGTCGTCAAATATTTGTACGTACTCCAGACAATAAACTTCAGCTCCAAAATACGACATATTGTCTTGATGTTGTGCATGAACAATGGCTTGGAGATCGTATTGAAATGGTCCATTGTATGTATACCCAGCATCAATGGACATTTGCTGCTAATAATTCCATCATGTTTAACAATCAATGTTTGACTGCACGATATGGTTCTTTGGACAATGGTGGTCGTCTTTCGATTGAAAATTGTGAACCCAATGCAAGCCATCAACAATGGACTTTCGAAGACACAGAATTACAAAATGGTATGACTGGAAAATGTGTCACTGCTGGCTATGCCTTTGCTCAAGCTGCAGCATTTAAAACTCCAAACAACGAGATTGTCCTTGTTGTACTCAATGAAAACACGGAAGATGCTCATTTTGTATTGAACACTGGAACTTCTGCAGTGCCATCAATGGTGCCAGCTCAAGGAATTCGCACTTTTCGCTGGTCTGCTGCTTGAATTGTCTTATCTATTCTCTAATCATTGTATATACTGGAGTTTCTATGACATTGATCTCAAGTTCTTTGGGAAGTTTACTGTGTTTTCTTCGCAGCTCAAACATTTCAATGTCTTCTCTGTCAAACGATGGATCAAAATCTTCTTTAGAAATCTACTCCACAATTATGCTACATACCAAGGCATCAATATTACTTCTCGCCACACAAAATGAGCATTAAGATATTTGAAAAATTCTTCACGTACTGAAGGACTTCTGCGTTCATTTGCAATGTAAATGACACTCTACCACACATCCATTGACTGCATTCATTGATTCTTCCTAAATACCTTTCGATTTGTCAAAGCCAAGATGGATTGAATCAATGGCTTTACAGCTACAGCATCATAGAGCACATCAGCACATAAAATCACATCTACAACACTCTAAACCCAACTTATCGCTTGATTAACATACCAAACGGTGGAGTCTTTGGAAGAATGCTCTGAATAGCTTCGTAGCTCGTACCCCACGAGTATTCTCGTGTAAATATTCGTGTTAAGCACTCTTCCTCGTTGAAATTCAACGCTACATTCTGTTCCAGCCATTCAAGTACATCACCAACATCCGTGAGCACAACATGAAAGCCAAGCTTTGCCATCGCAATGCCGGCAAGGCCACAACCAGCTCCAAGCTCAAGCACATTGATCTTCTCTTTCTTTCGTTTGTGCTGCAGGAAACTTACATCAAAAAGCGATTCCCTATGCTTCTCCATAAACTTGATGAAGCATTTGCTGCTATCCCACACAGTACTACCAAGCACAGAGGACTGTGGGTCCTGTATAAGTGTGAGAACATCTCCACAGAATTCGAATTGAATCGTATCAGCCCAGTGCGTATTGCCGCTCACGTCTTCTTCTGTTTGCATCAATTTCCAAAATGATATATAGTGAATAAGAAAAATCTTAGCACGAAGGATAAAAAGACTAAAAACTTAGCAAATAGGATAAGAAGGGGCTATAAATAGCAACAACGATAAAAAAGTGAATATATGTAATCTTAGCATCTACTACGCTACTAGCAAAAGTGAACGTGGCGCGAATTGAATGCGTTGAGAAGACTAGAGAGAGATAAGAGAAGAATGAGATTGCGAGTGGGTACATGAGGAAGTCATCCAAGTCCATTTTAGCTCCACGTTGTTCAGAGTAGCCTGTTTCGTTCAAAGTTTCTTCAACAAGTGCTTTAATGTCGAAATTGGCAGCAGGAAGCTACATAAAGATTGAATAAATAAGTTGTTTGATAGAAGAGAGAAGTACCATGTTGTTCAATGAACAATACGTGCGGTAATTGTCAAGTAAAATTGTCAAAACAGATTTAGTCGTGAAACACGAATGTAGAGTTTTGTTTTTACGATTAAAGATAATCTTGACCATACCATCCCATTCCTACAAGAGATTAGAGGATTAAGAAGCAATAGAAATACCGTAAAGTTTACTGGAGGTGGTGGATTCTTTGGTTCAATGCGAACAACACGAGATTCGACTTTAGGTGGCGGACGAAAGTTATTACGACCAACTTTAATCAATTGATCAACTTTGGCCAAGAGTTGGGTATTGACAGATAAACGACAATAAAGTTCATCACCAGGACGAGCACTTAATCGCTTGGCAAATTCTTCTTGAAACATTACCACAGCACAACGAAACATTGGACGATGAGATAAAAGTTTAAAGACAAAAGGCGAAGAAATTTGATATGGTAAATTTGCCACACAAACATCAAAAAATGGTAATTGCACCTTGATCGCATCACCATGAATAATATGTAAATGATTGGCATGTTCGGTATTTTGAACACGTTTTTGTACTTCAGCAATCATTCGAGGATCAAATTCAACAGCAATTACTTTCTTTGCTTGTTCTAAAAGCTTGACTGTAATATTACCTGTACCAGGCCCAACTTCCAAGCAAATATCCGTGCCACGAATAGCAGCTTTGGATACAATTTCCGACGCAATCATCGGATTCTTAAGAAAATGCTGACCCAAACTCGTGTTAGGTGTAGCTAACGTTCGCCCATGTGTATTCTGCCCATTTCCTGCAGCTTCAGCCGTGGTGGCTGCACGTCGTCGCTTCATCTTCTTTTCCTTTGGCATATTTGCTAATGAAATGCCAATCAATTAAGAAACGAATGGCCGCCATCCCCCACCTCTGATTGGCCAATACAACAACAAATCAACATTGCCCTTCAGTTAAGTTTTCTCAGCAATCAGACTGGACGAGTGTCTAGCCCCGCCGTGTCTGTGTATGCATGGAACTCGCTTGGTATGAATGTCTTAGGTAAGGAATCACTACACATGTGGTTCATCTCTAGACTATGTGCTTAATGCAGACAATCTCGTTCTAGGAGGTGTGAGTGGGTGTGTCAGCACGGAATTGAACGTTTTTGATTGGCTAAAATTCGAGAGTGATATTAGTGAGTTAAAGAAGGTTGCCATTGCGATTCTGGCGCTCTTGTGCGTACTAATGGTGAATATGTTTCAATGTTGTTTGCCTGGTGGTGGAGAAGATCTGGAAGAATCAGCACGTTGGATGACAAATGCAGATGCAAAGCTGCTAGCTATGCCGTTGAACCGAGTTGCATTGGTTGGTAGTCATAATTCAGGGTCTTATGCGAAAAGAGCGCGTTCCAAGTGTCATTCTGGCGATTGTGATCGAAATTTAGCTAAATACCTCAAGATTCCTCCTGTTGGATTTGTTGTTAGACGATGGGCAAAGGTAATTGGATCTTGCTCTTGTTTGAACGACTTATAATTGAGTAGTGCCAAAAGATCTCGATTTTAAGGCAATTGGAACATGGCATTCGATACTTGGATATTCGTGTGCAAATTCATGAAAGTGAAATGCATTTGTGCCATAGTCTTTGTTTCCTTGATGCTGAAGCTATGATGGACCAACTTGTGACGTTTTTGGATGCTAAACCACATGAACTTGTTGTGGTCGATGTCAATCATGCTTATTCAGATGTGGAAGGAGGACATGAAAAGTTCCTAAATATTTTCCTCCAACGCATCGGTCGTTCACGTGTTGCTACGCCTACAAGCCACACTCCATCATCTACCTTGCAATCTTTCCGTGATGCTGGCGTCCAAGTTGTTTTGATTTATGATGAACCTGGTGCTGCAGCTAATGCCAATGTATGGGGTCCATCTACCATTGTGTCTGTTTGGCCCAATTTACCCACAGCAGAACAAGTCTTAGAACATGGACGTGGTCTGCTTCTTGAAGAAGTTGATGAAGAAGAAACACGTCTTCGTGTCTTGCAATTGTTGCCAACTCCTGCTGGAAAAGATCTGGCACGATACATTTCAGTACTTCATTTTTCCAGCACTATTGTTCGTCTTGCTCCCAAATGGCTCAAGGATTTGTGTACAAAAGAACAAATTGCCTTGAGTCGAGCTAACATTGTCTTGATGGATGATGCAGTACATGGTAAAAATGCACTCTTTCGTTCCTTGCAAGAACTTAACGAGTTCAAAAGCAAAAATTACACAAGCAATTAAACGATGCCACAGCCGGTGCGATTACGAATTAAATTCATAATCTACTTGGCATTTTTAACAATATCATCAAGAGACATGGATAATTTGCTTGCTGTAGGCAAATCTTCTTTTGCCTGATGGTGTCGGGTTTTAAAAATCACATTATTTTTCTTCGTGTGCTTGTAATCTCTTTTCTTCGTGTGCAATGGCTTTGATGGGCCATTAGGCTGCACTTTATGCCCAACGCTATGTTTCGAGCGTCCTTGTTCGCAGCTTTTTGCTGGACTGCCAACAGCAGACGACTTTGCCTCAGCAAGGGCTTGTTTACGTTCCATGAACTTTCGCAAGGCTTCCTCCTTGTTAGATACAAGCTTTCCTCCTGGCCATGCTATCCTTCGCACAGATACATCGTTCGTAGCAGCATCTTGACTTGCTTTCAAATGCGCTAGGGATATCATTGCTCGTTCAGATGAAAATGTCTTCTGACGCTTCACACACGTGTGTATTTTTTTCATTTGAAATTTGACTTGATAATTGTATTGATCGAAAAAAAATATAAAATTTCTAAGAACTGAACTTTCGAAGACAAGTTTCACGTTAAGTTCCGTACCTCATTTACACGTTAATATCAAGTAAAGAATAAAGTTCATCACGTTGTGAGAAGCATGTTTAAATGGAGTTTAGCATTCATAGAAAAGATTGGATAGTATAAGATAGATGTCAAGTGAATGAGCGGAGACAAAAGATCATGTTGAGTACACTCCGCAAAATTGAACTATCTATTTGTCTACAACACGAAGGCCCATGGACTTTGCCGTACCAATAATGCTTTTGCATAAACTTGGCAATTCAATGTAATCCAACAATTCGTCTTGTTGCTTGACCTTGGCAATTTCATAGATATGACGCAAAGTCACAGCACCAACTTCTTTTTGTCCAGTCAAGTCACTACCACTGGTAATTTGTGCTGCTTTCTTCAAAAACCATGTTGTTGGTGGGGTTTTAATCGCATAAGTAAATGTACGATCATTCATGGCAGTGAGCTGAACTGGCACTGGAATATTTGGCGTCAAATGCGCTGTACGGTCGTTAAACGAACGGCAGAACTCCATCATATTCACACCAAGAGGACCCAAAGCTTGACCGATTGCTGGAGATGGCGCAGCTTTGCCAGCAGCTACACGAAGACGCACCACACCTTTGATTCCCGACATTGCTAATTGAATGGATGAACACCAAGAATTGCTATACTCGATACTAATTGGTTCGTTTTCTAATGATTCTATAGGCTGAAAATCCCATCTTTTCTACAAATCAAATGACAGAACACTATTTCAGTACTGATTTCATACACTATTTCCTTCTCACAGTAAAGAAGTGGTGCAATGCCCAAGGAAGACTTCTTCAGTGGCCGCGGTCTTCAGTTTACCGACGATTGTACATGAATATATGATGTTAATGTAGCTAATGGGTGTATATGTAGTGTTCAAGTCAGTTGAGGAGTATATTGAAGTTGGTACGCAGCAACTTGAGCGAAATTTAGTGCAATCTAAAGGCACAGTGGTGACAAACTCGGAAGCTCTTGCGATTCATAAGGTATTTATGCTGTAAAGAAGAAAATGTAAAGTATTTAGGGTACGACAGAGTATATGAAGCTTGTTGGTCAATCGTTTGCAAAGAATTTTGATAAATTTGAATTGTATATCATGCGCAATGTGTTTGTGACACCAAAAACTATTGCTGAAACTCAACGAAAATACCAAAATGAAATGGATACAAGCTTTAATGATGCTGCAAATTGGACTGAAGAGGATGTTCATTCACTTGAAAATGAATTGCATCAATTACGACAACAAATACAAACTGCAGCTATGAAACAACAGCATTTACAAAATGCACATAGTGCTGTTGAAGAACAATTGAGTAATGTACAGCAATTTTGTGCGAGTCTTCAGTTTACCGATGGAATATCCGAAACAGGTTAATTAGATGTTAATTGTGCATTACTGATATTGTTCTAGTTGCTCCATTTACTCATCAAATGGTTTCTTCAGCAAACAGTCTTCGTGATGCAGTTGGAACAATGCGAGGTCTTTAATACTATCTCTATTTCATTCTTATCACTTATTTAGAGCTTCATCGTCAACTTGAATGCTCCAAAGACAAAAGCGATCTTGTAGCACCATCATTGCAATTTGGTAAGGATTTGGTTATCCAAACAACATCATTTAGAAATAAAATAGATGATGTTGCAATGCGATATGCTCAACATCAATCCACTGTACAATGCTCATCAACAGAAGATCTTTTATTTGTAAACTCAAAAATGTCAAGTTTGGCTTAGGACAATTGTGAAAAGAAGACTCTCAATAGATTTATTATATGACTGATTGTACTCTTGATGGTTTTGAAGAGCAAGGCACTTAATGGGTCTAAGGTTATTTATTGTCTAGTTACATTCTAAGCCTGGTGGTGGTTGCTGGGCTTTTAAGGCTTCTGCTAAATTGTGACGGTGGAGCAATACTTGATTGAGAAACTCGGTGAAAGAAGATACCTCAAGTGTCAAAAAGAAGAACGAAATAATGTACTCGAAAATCCCAAAGACAACAACAAGTGTGATCATACCATATCCAAAATACCATGAAGTATTGGAAAGCAAATCTCCATACATGGTCATACCAATAACACCAGCAATAACAACCAAGAAGCAAATAAACGATCGCTGAAGATGTACGATACGAGACTCGACAGTCTGGTTTTTACCTGCTTGTAGCTCTAAAAGTATATCATTTAGACATGCAAGTGCACTGGTTGAGGTAGTCACTTGCATTGGGGACTCATCTACAATTTTTTTCTTGCGATTGCGTAGCCCAACAGCTTCCGACACATCGGCAGAAGCGATTTCTCTACCAACTTGATTGTTTTCATTCTCGGAAAGATGAAATTCTGCGTATACTCCAAAATGGTCTGATAATGGCAATTCGTAGCCTTTGGCAGTGGTAAAATATTCCTTGTAAACATCACTAGCAACAAGTCGCCACTTTTTTGATCGAAAGAGGATGTAATCCATACGCATAGGAAATTCACCATGAGAAAACTTATTGTCTTCAGTTCCAAAAGTCAATCCTTCACATCCCTTGTTCATATGATTGTCTGCGTAAGCATCATGCAACGCCACAAGGTCTCGAACAATTTTCAGTACAAGTGAATTGGCAGGTGAATTGAAATCTCCACACACCATTACGAGAGAATTTCGACTTGTCGAGTTGATAAAAGTAGCTAATTCATACGCTTGAGCAGCTCGATGTGCCAAATATTGATCTCCAGGTCCAGGCGATCCAAGATGATTATAATTTGCCAAAAGATGCGTGACATAAAGGTCAGCAATTTCAGTCCCATCAGGTCCATGTACACGAAGAATACCAACACCTTTGTTTGCAATAAAATCAGCTTCGTGCAAAGCATAAGGACGTCCTGTTAATAGAAAAGGATGATACATAGCTGCTGATAAACGAAATTTAGACAAGACAAGAAGCCCTGTGCCAAACGAATCATGGCCAATTGGCAATGGAAAACCTACGGCAGGATGAAAGTAATGCGAATAAGCAAATCCAGCACGCAACGCAGCATTCACAATAATTCGCTTTTCACGACGATGCCATACTTCTTGCAACGCAATGATATCCCAATCTTCTGCCTTTTCCTTCAAAATTGCTCCCATTGCCGTCGCTCGTTCAGTGCAATATGGCGTCACAGGAATTCCCCATACATTCATCGATAAAACTCGAATTTTCGTAGGAGGCTCTGTCATATCGGCTACATTCTCTAGTTGATGGAATGGTGGAGATGGTTCATCTTCAAGACCGATTTCAAAGAGCTCAAGGAAGATGCGATTCAGCTTGCCGCGCAATGCTTCCACTGTGTGCGCCATATTCGATAATAAATACTCTTTCAACGTCAGTCCAATTAAGTACGTCTATCCAACACCCTTCACCTCTCGTACTTTAAAGAGCAAGTCGGACCAATGATTACACTAAATGAACACTTACATGTGAAAAACAAATATTTTCTTCTGATGTAATGTATCACCTAAACAAGTCGTCATCATTTACGTACAATTATCGCGATCATCATCATGCAGACGTCGAGAACAAGTTCCAATCCCAGTTTCACCCAAAAACGATGTGGGCAATACTCGAATCAGATTGATTTGTCCCAAAGGTACTTTAAGTTCGAAAATGAGCATTTAATTGAAGGGAAATTGTGATTGGCTTGTTGCACGGCATCATTGGCATTCGGAATTGTGGCCAAATGCTCTCGAGTCGTGTGCGATCACGTGCTTTAGTGAACATTCGCTTCAATGGGCATAGCTATCAACGTCATGTACCTGTGTTGAAGCCGTCATTTCGTTGGCATTCGGGTTTGTCATCGTTTAATGATCCGAAGAATCCAAGTACAGAAACGAAATCACCATCAAAATTGTCAGATTTTCGACGACTTATGAAGCTTTATGAGCCTGAAAAGAAGAATTTGGCGATTTCGTTGTCTGCACTTGGATTATCTACAGCTATTACGATGTGTGTGCCTTTTGGAATGGGGAAAATCATTGATGTAGTCACACAACCAGGAGGTATTGATCATTTGCCAATGGTTTCGGCTGCTCTTGGTGGCCTCTTTCTTGTTGGAGCAGCTACAAATGTTGTACGAATTAATATGATGAATATGATCGGAGAACGCATTGCAAATAAACTTCGACAAGATACGTATGCATCGATTTTGCAACAAGATATGACATTTTTTGACAAGACAAAGACAGGTGAATTATTGAATCGACTTAGTGCAGGTATTGTCGCTATTGAGATTTTTGCTTATAGCTTTCTAATAGATACTGCTTTGATTGGAAAAGTTCTTAGCGATAATGTTGCTGGAGGTACAATACATTATATGATCATTCTAATGTAAGTCTAGGATTTCGTAGCGTTGGTCAAGGTATTGGCAGTGTTACTATGCTCTTTATCACATGCCCAAAACTTGGAATGATTATGCTAACGATTGTACCTCCATTGGCAATTGGAGCTGTGTCTTATGGTCGCTACGTAAAGAAATTGACGGCAGAAGTTCAAAAGAAATTAAGTGATGCTACAGATTTGGCTGAAGAGCGATTAAACAATATTCGCGTTGTTCGATGGTAGAATAAATCTACATATTGCCTATTACTTATGCATTATATAGGTTTGCAAAAGAGGGGTTTGAGACTGAAGCTCATGAAAAGGAAATTGCTGGAATCCTTGAACTTGCTCGTAAACGATCGCTTGCTAGTTCTACTTTTTTCGGTTCTGTGGATTTCTCTGTAAAAATGAGTATGTTAGCTGTACTTGGTTAT
Organism: Thraustotheca clavata; assembly: GCA_002081575.1. Taxonomy (NCBI): domain Eukaryota; phylum Oomycota; class Saprolegniomycetes; order Saprolegniales; family Achlyaceae; genus Thraustotheca; species Thraustotheca clavata. The sequence goes on along the minus strand of JNBS01000396.1, from coordinate 4,787 downwards.
GGTGGTTCCATGGTTGCTGAAAATGCACTTACTGTTGGTGAATTGAGTTCTTTTCTCATGTATACACTTTATGTCGGGTTTTCTTTTGCTGGCATGTCATCCTTCTATTCAGGTTTACTTTGTGTTGAGATTAAGGATCATATTGATATCTAGATATTATGAAGGGAATTGGAGCTTCTCAACGAGTTTTTGAATTAGTAGATCGTGTGCCTGAAGTTGTGTCTTCTGTCAATCCAAAACATTTACCAGCAGAGCTCAAGGGAGATATTGAATTTAAAAATATTAAGTTTAGCTACCCTGCACGTCCAGAGGCTACAATCTTTGATGGATTATCCTTGATAGTCCGACCAAATGAAACTTTGGCTGTTGTTGGTCCTAGCGGCTGTGGCAAGAGTACAATTATGGCACTCTTGGCTCGGTTTTACGAATTGAATCATGGTATATGGCTTGTTTAGTAGTATAATTCTCATTGTGTATTAGATGGCTGCGATGGCCAAATTCTTATCGATGGTATTGACGTTGCTGACTTGGATCCACTGGAGCTACGTAGCATTATTGGCACTGTAAGTAAATGGTGGAATTGTATAATCTAAATGATCTAATAGGTAAGTCAAGAACCACCTCTTTTTGGTGCAACAATTGCTGAAAACATTGCTTATGGTCTCAAAGAAGAAGTATCCATAGATCGTATAATTGATGCAGCAAAACAAGCAAATGCCCATGACTTTATCATGTCCTTACCAGACCAATACAATACGCATGTTGGTAGTAAAGGTTTATCCCTATCTGGTGGTCAAAAACAACGTGTTGCTATCGCACGTGCTCTTGTAAAGAACCCTCGAATTTTGCTCATGGATGAAGCCACCAGTGCTTTGGACCAAGAAAGTGAACGACTAGTACAAGATGCTATTGACAAGTATTCAACAGAATTCAATTCCATCTAACCTATTTGTAGAGCTAAAGCTGATCGCACTGTCATTTTGATTTCTCATCGTCTTTCGAGTATTCGTAGTGCAGATCGCATTGCTGTCATTTCCGACGGTCGTGTCGTGGAACAAGTAACATTAAACATTCCACCACATTTAACTTTATTGTTCTAGGGCACGTTTGATGAATTAGCCCAACACCACGATAGTGTGTTCACCCAAGTTGTTCTTCGCGGTGGCAACGATATCGCATCCCTTTCATAGATTTTAACCCCTAATTCATCCGCAATTTTGTTTCTGGCACATTTCACAAATCTTGAACTATAAGTCTTCGTCAATTTACATTTCAAAAAGGTTAAACCATAATCCATGGACAATATTGTTTCTCATTTGATGCATAGCCAGTTGCGTGACGGCGGTTAATATACTTTTTTTATGATAAGCTACAAAAAGTATATTAACCACCGTCACTTGACCAAATATTTGTCAACTTTCTGACTGATACCAAAAGAAGGTAACACTGTGACAGAAGAAGTTTGTAATTGATGGCGCGGGAATACGATGAAAAAGTTGTCAATGACTTGCGATGGGTTCTAGAGAGTCCACATTTGCTATCAACAGCTATGGGTGTGTTGCCATCGGGTGCTGTTAATGACGTGCTAAAAGACCCAAAGACGCTTTCGTGGCTTGCTGAACTCAACAAGGACCCTCAACATCTCTTGGCCTTCCTTTATCGTACGTAAATAAATGAAATTGATCAACTAAATGATAATGTAGAGAAGAGTAAAAAAGCTACATCATTAGCTCTTGGAGTATACTTTGCAGGCTTGCTTGAATATTGGCTTCGGTTCTGTCCTGGGTGGCAAGTGGAGAATCTTGCTGTGGGCCAACAACTTGTTTCAAGTGAAAAAAATGCCCTGCAGACTGTCGGTCAGCTTAAGTTTGTATTTCGCTTAAAAGGATCTGAACAAGTTATGCATTGGGAAGCATCGATTAAATTCTTTTTATTATGCCAAGAACCAAGTAAATTGGAAAACTTTGTTGGTCCTCACCTTGGTGAAAATTTAGCTTGGAGAGCTCAAGAAATAGAAAGAAAACTTGGCATGAGTCAAGGAATTGCTGTTAAACGATGGATGGCAACACATTTTGAGCTACCAGAAGCTACCATTGCTCCTGTGTCGCACATGATTTTGAAAGGATGTTTATTTTATCCTTTGACAGGGCTTCAATCGACAATGGAGATCTATAACCTTCCTGCAGGTCCAAATCTTGCAATGGATCATCCTCGTGGCTGGTGGACAGCACAGCCAGCAATAGATTTGCTTCAAACAGTGCAATCGGATCATTTCTTTGCCATTTTACCAAAAATGCACTGGTTGAGTCCTGTGGAAGGATATTTTGATGGAAGATCATACTATATTCCACCCGATGCAGCATTAAATCTTGATCGCATCGAGCTCATGAGTCTAGACCAGCTTTTACAGTACTGCAAGCAGCATTTTGAATCAAATGAAAGCGCTGGTGCGATGAAAATTCCACTTATGGTGGCAGAGTTTACTGTGACTCAAAAACAAATTTGTCGTCATATTTCAAGTGGATTTATCATGCCTGAAAAGACTTGGGATCCAACTCCACTGACTGAAGACGCACTTCGATATAAACGTCGACGAAATCGAACTGCAGATATACCAAAGGATTCATTAACTCAAAATTCCCACCGAGAATATGAAACTCGTCGAGAGATAAAAAGCGATCGAATTCGTCCCAAGACAAACGAAATGATGGATGCTTCAAGTAAACGACGTCAAGTTCCTTTGGCTGAATTAATGGACTCACCAGCTAAGGTTGTGCTGAAATTACAAGAGTATTTGGGATCACACATATATAACTATGCAGCTATCAAGGATGCTTTTTCAACCTACTTTACACAATCACAATGCTCTAGTGAGTGCCTTGTTGATTGTATTACAGCTCTTGTTCGCTCTGAAGAAGGAAAACTTGCACTACGCACTGGTCATCTTTTGCTTGATGCTTTTGATCAGTTTAAAGGTGACTCCAGTGGCCTTGACAGACTTGAGACTACCTTTTTACACCACCTTTATGATAAGAATCCTGAGCAATGGTGGAGTTTGCGATTAATGATTAAAGCTATGACAATACTAAGACAAGATGGAGTTGAGTCAATGGAACCTGAAGAAAATTTGATGATTGCTATTGAAAACCTTTTAAATGAACGACAAACAAAATGGAATGCTGCTGTCGTTGATATTTGTATGCACTATACCCTTCCCACGTAAGTTGCTTATGTCATAGTTCTTTTCTTAAAAGTGTTTTAGGACTCAACGCAAATCTGTTTACATATTACAAGCTTTAATTTCCCAAACAGATTATGTCAACTCAGAAGCTTTCCTGCAGGGACAATCATTGCATTTTCCAGATCGACTAGAAATTCTTCTAGAAACATTTGTGTCTGCTGAATTAATTCCATTGAAAACTATTCGTCGTGTTGCTTCAATGTATGAAGGCTATACTAGCGACTGGCGAGACAACCAAATTCATGTGGACAATCCATTTCCCATCTTTGACATGGAAAAGAATCTATCTTTACTAAGCAATCAAGTGGAGAAGAGCTTTACAAATCCAATAATTCATTTGGTGGATGATTTGCTTAGTTTTGAAGCACTTGTGGCACATTTATCATCACTAATAAATTCTGTCAAGAATTCAAATTCATTTCATGTTATTGGAGGCGATTGCGAATGGCGGCCTCAATTTTATGCTGATAAAGACGTTGAAGAAGAACGTGTACAAGTTTTACAATTAGCCCTTCCAGGTTGTGTATATGTACTTGATTGTGCTACATTGGATAGTGTTGGATTCTATCAAGATGTACTACCGATGGAGTTTTTGTGCTCTACAATATTCAACAATTCAGCTTTCATTCTCGTTGGATTTTGTTTTGTTGGAGATGTTCAAAAGCTAAGAGCAACGTACCCTGTAGCTATGAACGATCATTGTCCTGTTACAAATAATTGCATTGAACTCAAAAAGTTAGCATTGCTGCGATTTAGCTCCATCAACACTACATTTGACGCTTCAGATCCCCCAACGGCTTGGGGACTTGCTACATTTACATCAAAATGTCTTTTACAACCCATGGAAAAAGATCAACAATGTTCAGACTGGAGCTGTCGTCCATTGTCCTCGGTGAGATATAAAGTTGATTTTTGCCATGCCTAATGAGATTATTAGGCTCAAGTTGAATATGCCGCACTTGATGCCCTGGCTGTAAGACTTTTAACTCTTTACTTTCTAGCAGATATACTTCCAACATCTACAGATGACTTGGAGCTTTCTCCCCAGTATTGGCGACGACTTTTAATCCGCGAAGAGCGAAGAGATCATGGTACACTACAAATGTGCATAGTTTGATATATTCAATCGTATTTCTAGTCCCCTATCTAAAGGAAAAAGATGTTGTCTATGCAGTAAAGCAATTGGGTTTTAAGCATCCTGTGGCAATGGATTCAGCTTTGGTTTCGAACAAGGAATGTATTGTCAAAACTGTGGCATTCACTGTATTAGGACCAAAGTTGTCCTATGTAGCTGTAGTACTCAAGCTTGACAAAACAATCGATCTCAATCGCCTTGCTAAAGTCTTTTATGTTGAACCATCTCAATTGTATCTCTCAACTGATGCAGTACATCACCATCTTTCAATATCATCAAAATCACTCATGTATAGGAACTATTACACGTATTTGGCTATTCTCGAGGCTGCATCGGCCCAGTAGGTTTACGACAACAAAATATCATTTCAATCTTTATCGATTCCGACTTGACAAACATGGAAACAATTTA